>KV000490.1:128524-140615 GCA_001598015.1 Dorcoceras hygrometricum | reverse complement strand
TTTTTAGTAGTTAATGCCTGCGTAGAAGTGTAGGATCGATGTATGCTTCTGGCCGTAGGATTAGCGTGATTGTGTAGCTGAGCTAAGCTAAGATATTAGCTATGTTGTAACAGATTTCAGCTTCCAGGATGTTCCTGCTGCGTGAATTGAACCAGGACTGTTAGGTAAGGTAAATTGAGGAAGAGAGGTACGAATTGAGCAGTCCTTAGCAGCTTTGAGCTTGAACATGACTACAATTTGATGTTGTGAAATCTGTGGCTTTACTGTTATGTGCCTACGTGAACCAGTTGTTTGAGCTGAGCATGGATATTGAATGGCATTCATGCATACATCTTGAGCCTGATTAACAGATTTGATTTGATAACCTGATTGGGTGCTGTGACTGGTTTGGTCGACGGATTGGTCGTGCCCGAAAAGTCCAACGCTATCGTCGGAGCGGTGACTACCGGATACGAGTGTCTACCGCCGAGCTGTGATGGGCTGACGGGCCCCGATGATCACGGACCGATGATTTCCCGGTTGATAGACCGTGGTATAGAGGCGACATGATATGATTTGCCGGTTGTTACACCGGTCTAGCTGACTGATTTCCTTTCACAGCCTCATGCATTCATAGCATTGATTTATAGCATGTTGCATGTTTATCTGCTTTGATAGCTCTTCGTACTGAGGCTTGACCTCGTACTTGTTTCCTGCTTTTGTTTTTGTTTGGGTCTGTGTTGCCCATTTGCAGGAAATACAGGCAACCAAGCTGGACAGAGTGGAGGTTCAGCTAGTAGATCCCCGCGTCCCCGAGTCCCAGTCCATATATGATATGTATTGAACCGGGGGATGCCCCGTGTTATCATGTATTGGGGATCTGTATTTGATTGATATTATGTTGTTACCTGTTGCATATGAGTTTGAGTCAACTCATATTTTGAGTATTGAATATTTTGAATGTATGATTTGAAGTTCAGGCCCATTGTATTTCGAAAAATTTTTAAGCCCTGATTTTAAGCTTCCGTGTTCATGCGCTTATTATGTGTTAATTGTTAGTAATTAGCACGGGGCCTGACAACGCTAAGCAAAACGGCGTCGCATCAACTTAACCAAACGACGTCGCATAGGGACGCGTCATCCTTGCTGTCAACAGCTGATCAACCAAACCAGCATCTGGATAAAACAATGCAACAGATCCCTCAACAGTAATTGTCTTACGCGACCATCAGCTGATTCCCAAAACGCTGCGTTTCAACTAAATAAAACGGCGTCGTAAAGAACCCAACAGCTGATCACTACTGAAGGCAAATGCACCAACTGCTGAATCCCTGCGCTAACCAAAACGACGACGTCGCTGCCCCACGCTACAGGAACTTTGACCCACCCGCGTTGACATCTGCTGAATAACAAAACGCGGTAACTAACCAACATCTGAAATCCATGTAAGCGCTACTGTTGATCCTTAACCAAAACACAAAGTTTGATATAATATATGCGTTCAACAGATCTCTACTGCTCACTAGGTCAAAACGACGACGTTTGCACCCTATACAAAATCAACAGCTGGTCTCTAACGCGAAATTACCAAACTGTCCAGAATTATTTCAAATGTGAAATCCGACCCAAAATTATATACAAACCTTCCAAATGAAATCTGAACATCCAGAATTCCTTAAGAACCGATTAATCCAACAATTAATCTTTATTTAATTTCAGGTCTCACATTTCTCCCCCACTAAAAAGGATTTCGTCCTCGAAATCAAACAACAATTCTGGAATTACAACACAGCAACAGAAAACCAAAACAGAGATTCACCTACTACAAGGCCAAGAGTTCAAGATAACTGAGCAGGCAAATAACAACAACTAGGAAAGAATTACAACCAAAGCTACAACTATTGGGAATTTAGTACGACAGCTACTCTAACAGATGCGGCCACTCGCGCTGCATCTTTTCTTCCAACTCCCAAGTAGCTTCTTCCCTATCGTGTTTGCTCCATTGTACCATCACCAACGGAATGGTTTTATTCCTCAATTTTTTCTCTTTTCTGTCAAGGACCCGCAAGGGATATTCCAAGTAGCTCAACGTCTGATCTAGCTCAACCTCGTCAGTTCTAAGCACATGAGATGGATCTGGCTCGTACTTCTCCAACATGGAAACATGAAAAAAATCATGTAGAGAAGATAATTCCGGTGGCAACAACAGCCGATACGCTAAAGAGCCAATCCTCTCAAAAATTTCATACGGTCCAACGTAACGAGGGGCTAACTTTCCCTTGTGTCCAAAGCGAATATCACTGCAAAACGGAGAAACTTTAAGGAATACCTGATCACCAACCTGAAACTCTAGAGGTTGACGCCTCTTATTCGCATAACTGGCTTCGCGATCCTGGGCAGCTTTCATCCGCTGTCGAATTAGATCCACATGATCTTTCATTTGCTGCACAAATTCTGGGACAGATAGCTGCTTCTCCCCCACTTCTTCCCAACATACCCGTGATCTGCACTTCCTGCCGTACAAAGCCTCAAACGGAGCCATGCCAATCGTCACTTGATAGCTGTTATTGTAGGAAAATTCCACCAAAGACAACGTGTCTTGCCAGCTATCACCATAATCCATAACAACAGCTCGTAACATATCCTCCAACGTCTGGATAGTTCTCTCAGATTGGCCATCTGTCTGGGGGTGATACGCTGTGCTCATAGCCAATCTGGAACCCAAAGCTTCTTGCAAACTCTTCCAAAACCTGGAAGTAAACCTTGGATCTCGGTCTGAAACGATCGAAAAAAGCACACCGTGCAGTCTAACCACAAAATCCACGCACAGTTTCGCCATCTTCTTCAGAGAAAAGGTCATACCATAGGGAATAAAATGTGCAGCCTTCGACAATCGGTTGATAACCACCCAAATAGCATCGCATCCTCTGATGGTACGAGGTAGATGCGTCACGAAATCCATAGCTATGTGCTCCCCATTCCATTGGGTCACTTCCAAACTCTGAAACAGACCACCAGGTCTCATCCTCTCGGCCTTAACCATCTGACAGTTCAAACAACGAGCAACAAATCCAGCAACGTCGCTCTTCAGGCCAGCCCACAAAAGTGCGGCTTCAACGCATGGTACATCTTCCGTGCACCAGGATGAACACTATGCTACTGCAGTGCGCTTCCCGAAGGATCTCCTCCAAATCAATGAGGTTAGGCACAACCATCCTGCCTCGAAACCTCAAGCAATCGTTAGAAGAAACAGCATAATCCTCAAGTTCTCCAGCCCTGACCTTCAACTTCAACTCGTGGATGGAAGGATCAGTCCTTTGAGCCGCTCGAATACTAGAAACAATTTGTGGCTCCACTTGGAAAGAAGAAACCACAACACAATCCTCAGTCGGGTAGAATCTCGAACCAGTAGTATTGAGATGCTCTTGATCCTTAGAAATATACAACGAAGCAAGCATCTCACTAGTCTTCCTGATCAAAGCATCGGCCACTACGTTCGATTTCCCAGGCTGATACTTGATCTCTCAATCAAAGTCCTTCAGCAGCTCCATCCAACGACGCTGTCTCATATTCAAGTCAGGCTGCGAAAACAAATACTGCAAACTCTTGTGGTCCGAGTACACCACAAATTGCTCGCCATACAGGTAATGACGTCAGATCTTCAATGCAAAAACCACCGCTGCTAGCTCCAAATCATGGACTCGATAATGAGTCTCATGCGGTTTCAGCTGCCGCGAGGCATACGCAATGACTCGTCCATTCTGCATCAAAACACAGCCCAATCCATTGAGAATCAGAACAAACAACGAATCCACCTGATCCTTACGACAGAGCCAACACAGGTGCAGTAGTCAGTTTCTCCTTGAGAAATTGAAAAGCGTTCTCGCATTGCTCATTCCACACAAACCGCTTGTCCTTCTGAGTCAATTGAGTCATCGGCTTTGCTATGCTAGAAAATCCTTCAATGAAGCGACGGTAATAGCCATCCAAACCCAAGAAACTGCGAATCTCGGACACATTCCTGGGACGCTCCCAGTTCAATACAGCATCAACCTTACTGGGATCAACAGAAATCCCCTCGACTGAAATAACATGACCCAGAAACACGACGCGATCCAGCCAAAACTCGCACTTGGAGAATTTAGGATACAGTTTGTGAAGCAGATCATTACACAGTTGTTGGTCTCTCAACGTCTGAAGGACAATTCTCAGGTGCTCCTTATGATCCAAAGGAGTCTTAGAATATACCAAGATGTCGTCGATGAACACGATCACGAATTGATCAATGAACTCTCTGAAGACCCAGTTCATCAGATCCATAAAGGCTGTGGGAGCATTGGTCAGCCCAAACGGCATAACCAGGAATTCAAAGTGCCCGTACCTCGTACGAAAAGCAGTCTTTGCGCCATTTTGATCTCTTACTCTCAGCTGATGGTACCCCGATCGCAAATCAATCTTCGAATACACCACAGAACCTTGCAGCTGATCAAACAGATCATCGATCCTGGGTAAAGGGTACTTGTTCTTAACTGTCGATTTATTCAGCTGGCGGAAATCAATGCACATCCGCATTAAGCCATCCTTCTTCTTCACAAACAATATGGGCGCTCCCCACGACGACATGCTAGGTCTGATAAAACCTTTCTCCAGCAAATCGTCCAACTGCACCTTGAGTTCTCTCAACTCCGTAGGCGCCAGACGATACGGGGCACGAGAAATCGGAGCTGTGCCAGGAACCAGCTCAATGCTGAAGTCAATCTCCCTCTTTGGAGGAAAACCAGGAATCTCCTCTGGGAACACATCGGGAAAATGTCGCACCACGGGAACGTCACTGAGCTGCACACGAGAAGAAGAAGACGCATCCAAAGCGTAGATCAAGAATCCAGCATTCCCTAAGGACAACAAACTGAACATCTCCATCGTGAGACTAACGGAATCTTCGATCGAGAATCCTGGCCGTAGAAGTCCCACTTCTCGCCAGACAAAGGCCTAAAACGAACAATCCCATGGAAACAATCCACGGAGGCCCTATAGTTGGACAACACATCCATCCCAACGATACAATCGAAATCCCACAACATCAGATGAATCAAATTTGCTAACAACACATGCTCTCCAAAACTCAAAACTCCATCTAACAAAACCTCCTGGGAGAAAAGGCTCACACCGCCAGGGTATAAACAGAAACAGCATCGCGCAAAGAAATGGTACACAGACCATGTTCAATAACAAAAGAATCAGAGATGAAAGAATACGATGCACCGGTGTCAAACAACACACGTGCAGGAATATCGAAAACAAGACATGTACCTACGATCACCCTGCTCGGCGTCTCCTCCGCCTGCTCCCTAGTTATGACGTTGGCCTGAGCATGCTGGGGTCCAGAATAGAACGGCTAAGACGACTGTCCGAATCGAGACGGACCAGTCTGCTGGAATGGCCTGAACTGAGACTCACCAATCCTGGGCTGCTGAAACTGTGGGGAACGACCCCTAGACTGTCCTCCACGACCCTGAGGCGGGGCTGCGGCTTGCTGCGATCCAGCTGACGGACATACTCTAGGTAAATGCCGATACTGACCACAAATATTGCAAGAGCCCTGCACACCAACACACTGGGTAGAAGGATGCTTGCCACCGATATAACCACAAAACTCAGCCCGAGAACCACTTCTACTCGAGCTACCTGAACCAGAAGAGCCTGAACCAGACTTCTTCTTGAACTGCTGACCGTGGGGTCGGAACCTCTGACGGCCAGACTGCAGTGCCACCTGCTGCTGCTGCTTCTGGGGCTGATGGGTTGACTGCGATGCCTGAGAAGACTGCGCTCCCTGACCAGCAGGACGACCACCCTGCGCCACCTGCTGCCTACGAGCACGAAGACTCCTCAAACCCTCCTCAATATCCATAGCACTATCAACTGCTTCAGCATAAGTCTTGGGTTTGCTTGTCAGCACCATATGATACAGTTCCTCGTTTAAACCCTCTAAGAATCTGGTCCTCTTGGCCCTCTCTCGGCCAGAAACATGAGGGATGTATGCCAACAAAGAAGAAAACATCCGAGCGTACTCACGGACAGACATCGAGCCCTGCTCCAGATGATCAAACTCCCGCTCACGGGCATTCACGTCTGACTCAGGAACATACTCCTGCCTAAAAGTCTCGCAAAAGCTATCCCAAGTAATCCCAACGCCGGTCTCCAACAAAGTACTCGAAGCACCTCGCCACCAGCGCTCTGCACCCTTTCTAAACTGAAGGGTCACCAAACTCAAACGAAGCTCGTCGTCATACTGGACACGATCGAATAGACCAGTGATATTCCGAAGCCACGAATCTGCATCCTCGCTCGACTCGTCACCATTGAAAACCTGAGGATTCATTCTCTGAAACCTCGCTATCACAACGTCCATCCTCTCTACAGGGGTCGGCAAAACCTCAACCTCCTCCTCTTCCTCATGGCTACTACGAGTACGACTAGGAGCACTACTCCGATCCTCATTCTGCCCTTCTGACTCCTAAACCTGCCCCCTACCTCTAGCTCTACGTCTAGGCGGCATCTACGAAGGCACTAAACAGGATAAAGCAACAGAGAACAGATACAGCATAGATATCACAACAATATGCAGCACATAATCACATAGTCAAGCACATGCAACACACGACACTGTGCCAAGACTCAAGTGTAATCAAAGAAATCGAGCTTATCCCAGCTTAAGCTCTGATACCAAAAATGTCAGGCCTCGTGCTCACAACAGAGTAAAACCCCACAAACACAAGCGGAAGCTACTAAAAACGGGTAAAAATTTTTGCTTTTGGCCTGACGGTTTAAAACGATATAATTTAAAATACGACAATACTCAAAGTATTCCCAGCTTACAAACAAAACCAATAAAACCAAGGCTACAAGCCCACGACAAACAATACCGCATCAACATTTATCAGATACCTGGTAACAACCACAACTGAATACAACAAAATACGACAAGAGCACAGGGCATCCCCTAGCTAACTGTACTGATACATATAAATATGCTATACGCTACTGGGATACTCTAACCACCTCCTGGGGCACCTATAGCTGGATCAGCACCACGACCAGCTGAATAACCTGGGAAACCTGAACAACAATAGGCAAACAAACAAACCAAGCCCCAGAGTACGGAGAGCAACTAAAACAGCTAAAGAAAAGCATAAGATAAAATGCAGATGCTATGCATGAGACACTGAACAACCGCTGAAGGCTACAACCGAAGATGGAGCCAAGGAACTCAAACATAGCTCCATAGAATATGCAACAAACAGTGGCCACGGGGTGTGTTCAAAGTGTGGTAATGAGCCACTCACCTTGACAATAAACCCGAATACCAGATGCATCAAACAGCTCAACCTGCCGTTGCACAACTCATGAACTATGGTAGTTAACCACTCGACGCATGAGGGCTAACAAATCCCAGCAGCGAGATGAGAGTGCGGTATCGCCGCTGGCCCTTGCATCCTGGTAAGAAACAACAGCGCAATACAACAAGATACGAGACAACAACACAATGTACAATACGGCTGATATCTGAAATGCAAGTGATATAATGCGTGTATGCACATAATAGCAGACAGTAAACACTGGCAGGAATACACAAAACAACAATCAGCCATCACTGCATTTATCCATGCCAAACCTCACGCTGTAACATGCTCAACCCGTACCTTAATTCTGTGCAACGACTACCACAACAAGAGTCCCGAGAATTCTGGTTTAGACCTGCACAGCGAACACAAGGCCGAAGGAAGCACTTCGCGATCTTACTTCCAGCTAACAACATCTCCCAAGAGTGGTATAGAATGAAAGAGCTTCTCAAGAGGAGTCCAAAGCTACCTCGAACGTCCAAAATGGTGGCCGAAAACGACGGGAATTCACCGGAGAAACTCACGGTGAACAGTGTTCTAGGGTTCAAAGCGAAGAACAAAAATCGGGGGAAAATATCGCTAAGTATGGAATCTGTTAATCCAGTCGAAGACCAAGTCTTCAAATAAATATACTTCACAACGACTGACAGCAGTAGGAACAAATTCCACCAACACAATCAGTAGACACCAATGAAAACCCAACCAGCAGTCGAAAGGCAAACCAACCGCTGAATCTCTCAAACAACGGTAAGCAACGGCGTCGCATCAACTTAACCAAACGACGTCGCATAGGGACACGTCATCCTTGCTGTCAACAGCTGATCAACCAAACCAGCAGCTGGATAAAACAATGAAACAGATCCCTCAATAGTAATTGTCTTACACGACCAGCAGCTGATTCCCAAAATGCTGAGTTTCAACTAAATAAAACGGCATCGTAAAGAACCCAACAGCTGATCACTACTGAAGGCAAACGCACCAACTGCTGAATCCATTTGCGCTAACCAAAACGACGACGTCGCTGCCCCACGCTACAGGAACTTTGACCCGCATTGACATCTGCTGAACAACAAAACGTGCTAACTAACCAACATCTGAAATCCACGTAAGCGCTACTGCTGATCCTTAACCAAAACACAAAGTCTGATATAATATACGCGTTCAACAGATCTCTACTGCTCTCTAGGTCAAAACGTTGACGTTTGCACCCTATACAAAACCAACAGCTGGTCTCTAACACGAAATTACCAAACTGTCCAGAATTATTTCAAATGTGAAATCCGACCCAAAATTATATACAAACCGTCCAAATGAAATCTGAACATCCAGAATTCCTTAAGAACCGATTAATCCAATCTTTATTTAATTTTAGGTCTCACAATGACTCAGCCTATGGTGCCTCGAGAGGTCGATAGAGAGTCCCAGTTATCTATACTTTATGATTATGTATTAGAGCCGTCACCGGGGAATGTCCCGTAGTGATGGTTTATTGCTGATTTGAGATTGTAGTGTTTTGGGATGCTCGTTGCTTGTATTAGTTATCTGCAGTTGTTGGTGTTCAGCTTTTGGGTTGTTGTAAAACCAATATTTTGAGTATAAATGTATTTTTAAATTATGTTTTCTAAGTCAGGCCAAAGAGAAAAATTTTAGCCACTTTTAAATGCTTCCACAGTTGTTAAATTGCGTGGTTAATCTCTGTTGTGTACACTGGGCCTGACATTTTTTTGTATCAGAGCTTAAACTGGGATAAACTCGAATTCTTTTGATCACACTTGAGTCTAGGCACTTTGTTGCTTGTTGCGTGTGCTTGATTATGTGTTATATCTGTTGTATGATCTTATTGTGTTAGTGTTTGCCTAGATGCCGCCTAGACGTAAGGGTAGAGCTACCAGGCAGTCCCGATTGAATCTGAGGGTCAGAACAAGGAAGGGGAGCATAGTATTCCTGTTCGTAGGCGTGCTAGACAGGTTGATGAGGAGGTGGATGTGTTGGCAACCCGATGTGGACCAGATGGAACTAATCATGGAGAGGTTTCAACGGATGAATCCTCAGACGTTCAATGGTGACGAGTCTAGTTCCGTTGCTCAGGGCTGTTTGATAGAGTGCACTATGATGATGAGCGTATACGTTCCAACTGAGGAAGAATGCAGAGCGCTGGTGGAGAGGTGCTTCACGAGCTCTTGAGGAGACTGGTGTGGGGATTACTTGGGATAGTTTTTGTACTGACTCATGTGTCTGGCCGCGAGAGGGCGAAGAGGAAAAGATTTTTGGAAGGGCTGAATGAGGATCTTTACTCCTTGGTATTGGAGAGTTCACCTACTAGCTATGCGGACGCGGTGGACAAGGCGATGGATATCGAGGAAGGATTTCAGAACCGCAGGTTTCGGATTCAGGCACAAGCTGCTCAAGGTACACGTCCCAATGTTCTAGTGGCGCAACCTCCCCAATTTTCTCCATCATCCCAGCAGACTCAGCAATCAGCACAACAATTTGGACGCCACAGGTTTAGGCCCCGTGGCCATCAGTTTAAGAAGAAGCAGGGTTCTAGTTCTTCTGGTTTGGGCAGTTCGAGCAGCAGTTGAAGCCCCAGGGATATATTTTGTGGTCAATGTGGAGGCAAACACCCTTCGACGCAGTGTGTATGGGTTCAGGGTGCTTGCAATAATTGTGGGTAGTACAGACATTTTGCGAGAGTGTGTCCTTTGGCTGGTCTCGTTATGTACCTTTCGCATTTCGCAGTTGCTCGAGGTAATCCCGACAGTTCCTCCTCCAATGCCCAGGCTTATGGCAGTGGTGGCAAACGACCTCAGTTTTGTCGATCTTGGAAGCCTTTGCCTTGGGCTTCTTGGTGGGCTTTTCCTCCCTCGCAGGGGTAGAACGCTTCTTACCCTTACATTTTTGCCCCTTCTCTGCAAAGGAAGAAGAGCCCAAAAGGAGGACGGGCTTGTCCTTCTTTATGGTCCCATCAAACACGACAAGAATGTTTACCACCTCTTCAAGGGTGGCCTCCAGCTTGTTTATGTTGAAGTTGACCACAAAGAGGTTGAACGCAGCAGGGAGGGAGAGTAGAAGCAGATCCACAGACAACTCATGTCAAAGCGTGATATCAAGGCCCACCAGCTTCTCAATGAGCCCAATCATACGGACCCCATGCTCGCGGACCGAAGTCCCCTCGCGCATGCGGCTTGTCATGAGCTCCTTGATAGTAGTAAACCTCTCAGTCTGAGATTTCTCCCCATACATCTCTTTGAGGTGAAGGTTTATGCCAGCAGCATACTCCGTCTTCTCAAATCGCCGCTGCAATTCGTTGGACATAGATGCTATCATATAGCATCATGCCTTAAGCTCATCATCCCACCATTTTTCCAGCTTTGCTAGCTCCTCAGGACTGGCATCGGCAGGGGCTTCTTTCGGATGGCTCTTCTCTAGCGTGTAGAGAAGTTTTTCCGAAGCCAAGACAATCTTGAGATTTCTAAGCCAATCTTGGTAGTTTAAGCCAGTGAATTTGTTGATATCCAGTATAGCAGCAAGTGGATTTTTGATCGAAGACATTTTAAGCAGTTTATATCCTAAGATAAAATAGACATTTATTACTAACAATTTAAAAAAAAAATCACTAAGACATAAAACATGGTCATTTCATTTTATTAATTACCCTCCCACTATTTTACCGATTTCACCACCCTCTAATAAAATGGGGAAAGCCAGTTTCCTTAGCGGGTACACGGAGCCCAATCGAGAATCACAGTCTCAAATAATATCAGCCAACCATGACCTCCAAAAGATAGAACCCAACTGCACCAGGTGCAACCTCCACGTATTTACCTCACGTCCAGTAAGGGCCCAATAATATGACGTCGATTACTATCACGTATCAAGATGACCCATCAATGTTGAGTCGTGATGGACGGTCCCCTTAATGTCCCCAATAATTTGAGCCAACGTTAAAGGGAGTTCCAACCAACTCACAGCAAGTGTCAATAGAGTGTACAACTTTCTGACAAACATAACCCCTCAATTATATGAGTTGGGCCATGTATACGGGTAGCATCGTCGTACACCCCATCGTTGATGGAAGGTAGGAAATGGTAAACAACATTTAAATTCCCAAGGCTCATGATCTTGTTGAATGATCTTTTGTTTTATGATCAATTTAGAACCTAGTGATTAGCATTTTCCAAGAGTGCTTCCAGGTAGTTGGAGGGGCTAAGGCCCACTTAAAAACCAACTTCCTTAGACAAAGCAACACCCTTCAGTGGACCAATCGGTACAAGCCATCTTTAAGCCGGTCTATGAAGGACTCTCTTAGATCATGTTTTATCACTTTATTCATAATTATCAATAAATTAAGATATTTCAAATTTAATAATGAAACTTTATTCTTGATATTAATTTTAAATCATATTTAAAATGAGGGATTTGCATTTTTTGAAATTTAGGTCTCATATTTAAAATATCATGCCGGTTCAAAGTGTTAGAGTAGATGCCCAACTAGCCAACTTGTGGCGTGTGGGTTCATAGACTCTTGTATGAAACGATCTTTATATATGATATTCGCATTTATTTATGGAATTCTTTACTTTCATTGTGTTGTATGATGATTAACAATTGCGTTGAGTAAAGACCTAGAATGCACTATAGTGTATGTTAGATGTGATAGTGGGTATGACGGCTATCATGAAACACATCTAATAGTCACTGTGTATTCTGAA
>KV000490.1:109500-126264 GCA_001598015.1 Dorcoceras hygrometricum | reverse complement strand
TACTCTAAACCCTAGAGCACCCATTCGGCCGCCCCCCTCTCCTCACTAGCCGCCGCCGTCGTCGGCCACCACGCCGCCGCCGCGGCCCCTCGCCGGAGTTGCTCCGGCCAACTTTTCGAGGAGTTTCCGTCCACGTTGATCTCGTCAGGCCTTCTAGTGCAGGCTGACGAAGGAGTCTCCCTTCCGGGCGTGGACTTGAGGGCTTAATTTAAAACAACAAACCCCCTACCCCTAGCTCCTAAGATTCGGCCGCCTCCCTCTCCTCACTAGCCGCCGCCGTCGTCGGCTACCACGGCGCCGCCGCGGCCCCTCGCCGGAGTTGCTCCGGCCAACTTTTCGAGGAGTTTCCGTCCACGTTGATCTCGTCAGGCCTTCTAGTGCAGGCTGACGAAGGAGTCTCCCTTCCGGTCGTGGACTTGATTGACGAATCTACAGCCGCCTACCGTGATGAGCCGGCCTTCTTGTAATTCCGGTTGGAGCCAGGCGCAAGTCGCCAGTAAGGTAATCTACTAATCATCCTATGAATGGTTTATAGCATGATTTTATTGTATTGAACGTTTCCCGGCGCCAATTTTTAAACTTTCGCTACGCCTCCGGGAGACGGGATCCGGATCCGCCACCGCTATCCCAACACAAAGGCAGATATCAAATCAAGATAATCATGCAATTTACATAATTAATCAGATTAACTAACATAAATAATGCAATCAAATCAGGCTTGACATATACAGAAAATCAAATCAAATCTGACATGATTTAACAAAATCCTATTTTAAGTGTAAATCACATTTCATAAATAAAATCATATTTTGAAATATATAGAAAATCAAATCAAATCTTGACATATTTAACAAAATCCTATTTTAAGTATACAATCACATTTCATAAATAAAATCATATTTTGACATATATAGAAATCAAATCAAATCTCGACATATTTAACAAAATCCTATTTTGTTAGTTTTAATTTCATCAAAATATTATTTTCGAGATTAAATATTGGACGTTATTTTAAAAACAGAATAGACCTGCCCGGACCAAAAAATTCAAATTTATCGGGCTGCCCGGTCAAGACTGCCCGCGGGCAGCAGTGGCGCCGCAAGGTCACCGCACATGCTCTCGGCAGCGTGCGGCGTCGAGTGTCGCATGTGCGATTCCTACGCAACGTGTTCACGGGGGTGTCGATCGCTGCGCGTGGTGGCTGCCGAGAGCCATGCAGCAGTTGTGCGGCGGTAGTGCGGTGGTTGCACAACTGCGAAATTTCTTTTTTAAAAACAGTGTTCTTTTGATGCAATTCCCAAAGAGTTCTTGAATTACAGATCGAACCGTGGCTCTGATACCACTGTTGTCGCTCGGCACCAGATCTGGATCGCGCTCCCGAGGCGCAGCGGAAGTTTCAAAATTTTGTGCCCGATTCGCTAATACAATAAAAGTTCTGGATTTTAAAAAATTTAAATAAAATTTAAACAACGAGTGTTTAAGTTGTTACCTGTCTGGCGACTAGGAGCCTGGCTCCGACTATTCCTCCAATGAAAATAGCCCTTCTTTGGTTGCTCTTAATCCGGTCCACGATCGGTTTTCCAATTCCTTCGTTGGAGTGCACTAGAACCCCAACGAAAATTTTGCGAGCAGAATATTCTCACTGAGACTATTGCAGCGAAGTGCGGCGACGGCGACGGCGACGGCAGCGGGCGATGGGCGACGGCTGCGGGAGAAGGGAGAGAGGGGAGGGTGAAACGAACCGTACTCTAGAATTTTTTTTAAAATCATGTGCGGAATAAATAAACTAAAATGTATGGCTCGTTCCCTTTAAAACATTTCTCAACATCCTTTAAAATATAAATAAATGAATATCTTAAAAAGTCAAATCACCAATGCTGTTTAAAAATCTGAGTATGAAAATGTTGCTAAAACGGAACATGTAAATAAAATGTCTGAAAAGTGTATCATAACGTAAATAAAGACATCATAGTGGTCATGGAGTACTGCTGCAACAGACGCTCAGAGGTCCTCACCTCCAGTCGGGATAAAATTCACAGGGTCATCACCTGCAGCATTTAAACCTAGTGAGCCTAGAGGCTCAGCATGCTCTATCTTTTAAATAACAAAGTACATATAATAAAATCACATCAAGCACATACATGATATAAAATACGTTAAATCATGCATGCATGGGTGGTCGCAAAACATGTTTCGTAACATATCATAACGTATCATAATCATATAGCATACATAAGGCATGACGTAACGTAACATAAAAACGTATGAGTCGTATCTGTGAAATGTGAGCGGACGTATGACTGATCAGTGGAAAGAACCAACGTATGCGACGGTGCGATTCACCAAACCTTACCTCGGGATCCCAACCACCTCCTGTGCCACTTCACCATGTCGTGATCACATGGATCCACAGGCTCGTAATACATTAAAACAGTGGATCCCCGGGCCCGGCTACCCGGCTAGCTCCCATCATTAAATTTTGCCACAAGTCACTTCAATCCCTCGGGTTTTTCTCAAAAAAGAATATGCCTTAAATATTTCATAAAGTCTCATGATGCGTGCATTTCTTAAAATCATGCAATTTAAAAGCTTAGCCCGTCAATATATATTTAATCATTTCCTTAAAAAACATTAACGTACATAGAATACTACTTATATAATTAAATATATATAAACGGGCTTCTACATTTTCTACTCCGGTCAAGGACTGGATCAGGTGTGTGGTCCACTACAACTAAGCCCAAAAAGAACCTAGACTTAACTTAAAATTGAGACTTAGCCTAATACATGACTTGGCCAAAAACTTCAAAATTAACATTTAAAATATCTAAATACCCCATCCTTTACTAAAAATCAATTATTTAAAATTTTGGCTAAATAAAGACCCATTGACCAATTTTGACTAAATAAAATCCCACAGGCCAACATTTTGACTTTAAAACTTGAAAATAAAATATTAGGTCCAACAATAATAAAACGTTTGACTAAATATTTGACTTTAAAAAATTTGACCAAAATAACCTATAAATTGGATCCTATACTTTAAAGTTGAATTTTAAAAAGTTTATAAAATACTCACTCCTTTACTTTAAAATCAAACATTAAATTTGACAAAAATTCGATAAATCAAATAAATTCTAAATATGCTGGAAAACATCTTAAAATATGCTTAAAATATCAAATAAAGTCATCCACGAACATTGGCAATCCCTAAGACTAGAAATATTAATTTTCACAAAAATGACCCGACGAGTCTCACTTCGAGCGACAAAACGGTAAAAACATTAAAAATCTCTTTCTTAACTAAATCACTCCTTGTTTCGGCCCACATCACCCTAACGCATCCCAATAGACACTGGAATAAACAAGACTCAAAAATGATACCGGACGTGACCAACCCGAAGCCCGCAAACCCACTGCCCGCGTGCAGATTGCATCCCGGACACTTGCCAGCCACAAAATTCATAACTAATTCGGTCATCGACCAAATCGCTTCATATTTGAACCTACATGACACTAACTAAATGCGCAATCCCCTTAAATCAACCTTGACCATAGAGTGACTTACCCGATGCCAACAACTCTACTGTCGCGCACAGACGACAAGTCAGGATACGTGCTGATCATAAAATTCATAACTAATTAATTCCTTGCCCTATTCGCTTTATGTTTGGACCTATGTGATCCCAACTCAATGGAATAACTATTGGAAACATCCTTGGACGGAACACTAGCCTCAAGAACCATCCATGACTGAAGAACATCAAGAGATGGATCAAATACGTGTTGCAAACATGATATATGCATGAATCTCAAACAATAAACATAGATCAATTCAAATCACATACAATTCATGCAATCATTGATTAAAAACAGAATATTATGTCTTAAATGATGAGAAAAATAAGAGATATTACATGCCTGGATTGGAGAAAGGGAAGATCTGCGAATTACCGACGTGTAGGACGCGAGATCGGGACAAGAACTCTTGAAAAATGTGATGGGGTGTGATGGAGGAGGAGGGGACGGCTCTAAGGAGGAGGATTGGAGGCTAGGTCACAAAAATTTTGTGTTTGAAAGAATGGGTGGTGAGATAAAATGACCCCTCATGTTTAATTAAGAAAATAAAAAGGAGTTTTACAATCTTAACCCTCCACTAAGTTACCATGTTAATCAAAACTCTAATACATGTTTTAAAATCTCTAATTTTTGAAATAAAAGACCTCCACAATTTTAAAATACAATAAAGTCCATTAAAATAGCCCGTATAGGCGAAAAAAGGGTTCCCCTAAAAAATAATCATGAAAACCCCAATTTTCGGAAATTGCTGTTTAAAAATAATAAATTTTCTCTTATAAACTAAGGGCTTAAAAATCTTAAATAATTTTTCATCTCGGTCATCCCTAGTCCCGTCCACGCGTCCGGAACTCAAACAGACTAAAAACGGAACACGCATATCATGCAACATTAAAACTATAAGTAAATCACATAAATGTCATGTAATTATCTAAAATAATTTTCCCCCTAGTCATGCACTCATTTCTACGTATTAAGGATTTCTAGGAGTTACAACTCTCCCTCCCTTAAAGGAATTTCGTCCCCAAAATTAAGTACGTAACAAATAGCTCACGGTACACGTCCGCATATCGGTCTCAGTCTCCCAGCTAACCTCATCCTCTGAGTGATTCTGCCACCAGACCTTGACCATCGGAATACTCCGCGCTATAAGTCTGCGCTCTTCTCGAGCCAAAATCTGCACTGGACGCTCCTAGAATGATATGTCTGGAGTTAACTGGAGCTGCTCAAAATCTAATACATGTGACCGATTCGGAACATACTTCCGCAGCATCGAGATGTGAAAAATATTATTGACCGCTGACATGCTGGGTGGTAACGCTACTCGGTATGCCAAAGTAACAACCATCTCCAAGATCTCGAATGGCACAATAAACCTCGGGCTGAGCTTGCCCCTCCGAACAAAACGCATCACGCCCTTCATGGATGAGATCCTCACAAACACATGATCCCCAACAGCTAACTCCAGATCTCATCGTCTCTGATCGGCATAACTCTTCTGATGACTCTGGGCTGTCCTCATCCGATCCCGAATCCTAGTCACTATATCCGTTGTCTGCTGCACTAACTTCGGTTCAGTAAACAGTCTCTCTCCAACCTCGTCCCAGTGCACGGGAGATCGAAATGTCCTCCCATACAGAGCCTCATACAGAGCCATCCCAATCGATGCCTGAAAGCTGTTGTTGTACGTGAATTCTACCAGAGGCAATCTCGAGTCCCACGTATCCTGGAAATCTATCACACAAGCTCTCAGCAAATCCTCCAAAATCTGGATGACCCTCTCGGACAGACCATCTGTCTGTGGGTGAAACGCCGTGCTGAACGACAACCTAGTCCCAAGGCGGCATATAAACTCCTCCAAAACGCAGATGTAAATCTTGTGTCTCTGTCAGACACAATAGAGACTGGTATGCCATGCAGCCTGACAACCTCTCTGATTTAAAGCTGTGCGTACTGTGTCACGATGAAATTAGTCTTCAGCGTTAAGAAATGCGTTGACTTGGTGAGTTTGTCCACAATCACCCATACCGTTGTGAATCCTTTGGGGTTCCTGGGTAATCCGACCACAAAATCCATCATAATGTGCTCCCACTTCCACTCGAGAATAGGGAGTGGCTGCAACAACCCTACCGGTTGCTGGTGCTCTGCCTTGACCTGCGGATAGGTCAAGCACTCAGATACAAATCTCCGAATATCCTTCTTCATTCTCGGCCACCAATACAATGTCTGCAAATATCTGTACATCTTCGTACTCCCTGGGTGGATGGAGTACGTCGATGCATGTGCCTCTGCTAGGATCTCAGCTCTCAGCTGACCAGAACGCGGCACCCACATATGACCTCTGAAGAGAATGATCCCATACTCAATTGTATACAGACCTCGTCCTATGGCCTCATATCGCTGTCTCCACTGCTGTAACTGCTCATCAGAGGCCTACTCATCTCTAATCCGCTCTCGAAGAGTCGGCTGAACTGTGAGCGCTGCCAAACTCGATGCACAGCCTCCTGAATAGAACTCCAGCCCAAACCTCTATATCTCAGTCTGTAGTGGCCTCTCAACTGACAAAAATGCCACTACTACAGTCTTCCGGCTTAAAGCGTCTGCCACCACATTAGCTTTCCCCGGATGGTAGCTAATGTCACAGTCATAGTCCTTCACCAACTCTAGCCATCATCACTGCCTCATGTTCAGCTCCTTCTGGGTGAAGAAGTACTTGAGGCTCTTGTGGTCGGTGAAAATCTGACACTTCTCTCCGTACAGGTAGTGTCTCCAAATCTTCAGCGCAAACACTACTACTGCAAGCTCCAGATCGTGCGTCAGATAGTTCTGCTCATAACTCTTCAACTGCCTCGATGCATAAGCGATAACCTTGCCTCCCTGCATCAGAACTGCACCCAAACCTCTCAGGGAAGCATCTGTGTACACTAAAAACTCCTCATGATTCACCAGCATAGCTAACACTGGTTCTGAAGTGAGGGCCTCCTTCAGCTGATCAAAGCTCCTCTGACACTCAGGACTCCACACAAACTTCGCATTCTTCATGGTCAGGGCTATCAAGGGCACTGAAATCAAATAGAAGCCCTTGATAAACTTGCGGTAGTATCCTGCTAACCACAAGAAACTATGAATCTCTGCCTCTACCTTACTGGGATCAATAGATAAACCTTAAACCGAAATGACATGACCCAGAAACACTACTCTATCCAACCAAAACTCGCACCTAGAGAACTTGGCGTACAACTGCGAGTCTCGAAGTGTTTGGAGGACCAGTCTCAAGTGCTCTTTATGTTGCATTGGAGTCTTCAAGTAAACCAGAATGTCGTCGATGAAATAAATCACAAACTGATCAATGAACTCTCTAAAGACTCGATTCATCAGGTCCATGAAAACTGCAGGAGCATTAGTCAAACCAAAAGTCATAACCAAGAATTAGTAATGCCCGTACCTCGTACGAAACGCAGTCTTCGCAACATCTTCCTCTCGAATTCACAACTGATGATACCCTGAACGCAGATCAATCTTAGAATACACTGTTGAACCTTGAAGCTGATCGAATAAATCGTCGATCGCTGATAAAGGGTACTGATTCTTCACAGTAGCCTTATTCAGTTGCCAAAAGTCGATGCACATCCTCATCAAACCATCCTTCTTCTTTACAAACAGAATATGAGCTCCCACGGTGACATGCTCGGTCGAATGAATCCTTTCTCCAACAAACTGCTTAGCTGAACCTTCAGATCTATCAACTCAGCTGGTGCTAAATGATACGGGGTTCGCGAAATAGGAGCTGTACCAGGCACCAACTCAATGCTGAAGTCGATCTCCCTCCTCGGAGGAAAACCAGGAATTTTCTCGGGGAACACATCAGGGAAATCATGAGCAACGGGGATGTCACTAAGCCCTACGCACGACTTCGAGGATGAATCCAAAGCATAAATCATAAACCTTACATTGTTCATCGACAATAGTCCAAACATCTCCATAGCAGAGATCAACGAAATCTTCGATTGGGAATCATGGCCCTAGAAATTCCACTTCTCGCCAGACTGGGGCCGAAAACGCACAACGCCATGAAAACAATCCACGGTGGCCATAAAACTAGACAACACATCCATTCCCACTATATAATCAAAATCCCACATAATTAATTGAATCAAATTAGCTACCAACACAATCTCGCCAAACCTAAGCATGCCATTCAACAAAATCTCTTGGGAGAACAGGCTCGCGCCGACAAAAGTCGCAACAGAAACAATATCAAGCAAAATAGTGTTATGCAAATCATGCTCAACCACAAATGCATCAGCTATAAACGAATGTGATGCTCCAATATCAAATAACACACGTGCTGGAAAATCAAAAACAGTACAAGTACCTGAAATCACTACTCCTGGCATTCCCTCCGCTTGCTCCCTGGTCATGGCATTCACTTGGGCATGCTGAGGTTCTGAGAACTGGGGTTGGGAGGACTGTCCAAAACGCGAAGGACCAGGCTGCTGAAACGGCCTATGCTGAGCTTCCCCCATCCTCTACTGCTGAACAGGAAAAGAACGACCTCGAGATGATCCACCAGAACGACCCTGTGGTGGGGCAGCGGTGTGCTGAGACCGTACATTCTATATTGAAATAAACATGTCTCTTAATTCTACTTCCTGGATACTTGATACCGGATGTGGATCTCATATCTGCAATGATTTGCAGGTAATGATAAGAAGCCGATGGCTTAGGATGGGTGAGACTCACTTGAGGCTGGGCAACGGATCAAAGGTTGTGGCCGAAGCAATAGGAGACGTTCATTTATTTCTACATTCTAATTTTAAGTTGTAATTAAAGGATGTATTATTCGTTGCCAAGTGAATAAAAAATATTATTTCAGTTTCTATGCTTGATAGTGATGGTTATTCTTGTCATTTTGCTACTTCGATTGGCAACATATACAAGAATGAATGTATAATTGGAATTGGGAAACGCGAAAACGATCTCTACAGCTTAAAATTATAAGAAGTTCCAACTCGCGATGTAGAAACACACACAAAAACGATTAAAAGGAAATGTGAGATCCGGAAATTCGAATATGATTAATTGGTAATGTTAATCGGATTTTAAGAATTCAGATTTGTGCATGGACAAATCTGGTTGTTCAGCTTTCAGTTGGAAGGCTTCGAATGTGTTTCTGGGTCAGATTTCATGGTTGGAACAATTTTGGAAAATTTGAGTATTTTCGAAATTCAAATCTCAGGATTTTGGTGAAGTCTGGTTGGTAATATTCAGAGTTCTCCTAGAGATGTTGTGCTTTGAGTTACGGGTTTTCATTGTATGAAATCCATTTGAATTTGGAGTCCAATTGATGGATTTGTTGTGAGAAATCTGTTAGAGGGAGAAATCTGTTATAGCTAGTGTATTGAAGTCTGTTAGCGCGTATTTTTGTAGTTTTCATAGGTGAGATCTGTGTGGTTTTGTGGAGAGATCTGGTCGCTGGATGTTTGGATGGTTGCTGCGTATTTGGTAGGCGAGGTAACGAAATGCCGTCGTTCTGTGAAGTCTGGAGGGCTCGCGAGAGAGAGAGATCTGATGGTGTTAACGTATAGGGATCTGCTCGAGCGTTTTTCTTTCGGGTGCAGAACGATGCCGTTTAGACTTAGCGTTATTATGAGAAATCTATTCGTGGAAGAGATCTGCTGTCTCTAGGCGTGAGAAGCTATACAACATCGTTTCCAGGTTCGTTTGTCTCGATTGGAGATGAAATCTGGTTGGTGGTGAATCGGATGTCAACGCGGGTCAATGGGTGATAACGTATGTGAGATCTGTTGTAGCGGGGGAGCGATGCTACGTCGTTTAGATATGTGGAGACGACATCGTTTTGGGTCTAGCGCTAGAGATCTGTTGGAGCACTACGGGCAGATATGATGACGTGTCCAGATTTCTCTATTGGGTTCTACGACGTCGTTTAGTGTTACGTTCGTAGGGCGTTGAGGGATCTGTTAGCGGCGAGAGTTCTTGAGCAGATGTCAACGCTTTGCGTTGACCGGTTTTGTCTAGCATTGTTAGTACCTGTTGCGAGCGCAGAGATCTGTTTCGCTAGTACGACATCATTTTGCTTCAGTTAGCGAGACCCTCGATACGCTGTCGTTTTGATTGCTGTGCGTTGTTAGCGTGAATGCTGAGAATTCAGGTTTGTAGCTTTGTTCCTTAGCGCAGGGATCTGATGTAGAGATCTGTTGCCACCTGCGATTGACTTTAACAGTAGCGTTTGATTGGAGGATTTTAAATATCAGTGTTTGTGAACACTTGGCATATTTTTCTACGATATTTCCTTTGTTCTTCCCCGATACACTTGAAACACTTACTGTTCACCGTAGCCTATTTCAGTCGATTTCTGCCGTTTCCCGTCGTCGTTTGGAACGAGAAGGGTGGTGCTGGACTCCTCTTGAGTTCCTCTTTCGATTGCTGCTAGCTATGAGATTAAAGTCGATGTTGGAGAGAAGTGCGCAGAATCTGGATGTTCTACGCTTTTCGTGAGATCTAACCCGAGCGTCCGTTGGCTCTTCTGGACTCTTGGGTGAGTGTTTTCGACTAGTTTTCAGATGATTCTAGTTAGTTTAGCCTGCGTAGACTTGTAGAACCAGGCTTTGGTTCTTGGCCGTAGACAGTGATGTTTGGAATTCAGTTTTTGAGCTGTTTTTCCAGGTGCCTTAGCAGATTCGAGCTTCAGGGCAGACTTGTGAGTCTGCAGTGAGCTGTGAGGTATCGTAGTCGAGCAGGTAGTTGGTACCGTGCTTTGGAGGAATCTGCGTGAGGTAGTTGCCGTGTAGAGGTACGAATCGAGCTTGTATTACAGCTTTGAGATAGGCATGGGGATGTATTATGTGTTTTATAGCTGTGCCGAGTGTTTGTGTAGAAGCAAACTGTGTATATTATGCATGTCTATTGGCTGAACTATCTGGTGTATTACCTGCTGTTTGGTGATCTGTTGAGTTGCTATGCATGTGATTATTCGAATGCTTTTGTTGTGTTTTCTGGCATTACTCGTACATGCATCATGTTAAGCATGTTACTGCATCTGCATAGCATATTGAGCCAATGGTTCCTTTGTTAGCCATGATATGTTGCTCTGTTGGAGCTTTTTCCTCGTGGTGCGGTGCGGTGTTGCATAACCACGATTGAGTGCAGTTGGAGGATGTTGGTTGAGTTGTTCCCAGTCCTCAGTTGCAGCAGCTGGAGGATGTTGGTTGAGTTGTTCCCAGTCCTCAGTTGCTGTGACCTGGATAGAGGTTGGTGGACGGTTGTGTCCAATTGAAATTCCGTGCGACCTGGCGGGTGGCTTCCGCGTAGGTGCGACGATGAGCCACTCTATTTTCCACTGGGTGCGATCGGGTAGCTTCCGAGACTTGGTGATGTGTCACAGTTGTTGCTTCCTATCCATTTGGTCCTCCGGTTGTTACCGATTTTCTTTGTACCGCTCATGCATTTGCACGACATGATACATTGCATGCTGTATCTGAATTGCTGTTTTATGCTGCTCTTCGTACTGGGGTTTGACCCCGATGTCCCTCTGGGGCTGGTTTGTTTTGTTTGCCTACTTGTTGTTCAGGTTTCCCAGGTTATTCCGCTGGTCGTGGAGATGATCCAGCTGGAGATGCCCCAAGAGGTGTTTAGAGTGTCCCAGTTATGTATAGTATCTATTGCACCGGTATCGCCGCGGGTGGGATGTCCCTGGTGGTGCTTAGGCTTATATAGTTATTAGTCTGTCTGTGATTTGTGGTTTTCAGCTGTTGTATTTGGCCGTTGGGCAGTGTTTGTATTCGTTATAATGATACTATGTTATTTTGATTATGTGTTAACTGGGATTATTTTGAGTATGACAGTATTTTAAATTATGTTTTCTTCGTCAGGCCAAAAGCGAAAAAAAAAAATTTAGCCACTTTTTAAGTGTTGCCCCTATGTTTTGTGTGTTTTGACTCTGTGTTGTGCACGAGGCCTGACATTTTGGTATCAGAGCTTAAACTGGGATAAGCTAGATTTCTTTGATCACATGTGAGTCTAGGCACAGTAGTTGTTCTTTGGTTTGTGCTTGACTACTTGAATTACTTGCCTGTGTGCTTACCTTTGAGTGTCTTGTAGAGATGCCGCCTAGGAGAAGAGGTAGAGCTAGTAGGCAAGAGGTGGTTGATTCGAGGACTCCGGTTAGTGCTAATAGAGAGGATGCCTCCCAACCAAGTGTTCCTTTGGGATTTAGTGAGAGTCAGTATTCAGCCTTTCTCGCTCTTGCTAATGCTGTCAACAGAGCGGTTGACCTTATGGAAAGCCTTGCAGTTGGACAGACTCGAGTGCAGCAGTCGACGGGACAAAGTGTGGATCCTGTGCCATCTAGAACGTCGTCCTCCCAGCCTTCTGTGGCACCGCAGTCTTTGAGTCGACGGAGGTTTAGACCAAGAGGAAGGCACTTTAAGAGATCCCGTTCGAGTTCTTAAAATTCTGGCGGTTCTAGTGGAGTGAGACCGAATGCTTCTTTCTGTGGTCAGTGTGGGGTAGGCATCGACCCTCTCAATGCATTGGAGTGCGAGGCGCTTGCAACAATTGTGGTCAGTTTGGGCACTATGCTAGAGTGTGTCCTACTTTGGGGCAGCTGGATTTGATTAGTAGTTCTTCGAGGCGACCGAATCGACTTTCTCCGTCCCAGCGATCAGAATTTCAGCCTTTAGAGACATATATCGTTAGAGAGCTTTCTCTATTTGAGCAACCGGGACTTCAGCCAACTCAGGTGGATGCGACGACTGGGGAGCGAGATGATGTCTTGACCGGAGGAGATTGTACAGGTAGTTGTTTCTTACTTGTTAACTCTGTGTGAGTTTAGTTGACACGTGGACATCGCGCTCGCTTACGATTGTATTTGTTGTTTGGTGTTGCGTGAGGATGTTTCCGCCCCATCTCGTCTATGTGATGTAGTGTCTTTGTTACTCCTGCCGGTGGAGAAGTTGTCGTTCCGAGTGTGATGCTGAGTTGACCGGAGGAGATTGTACAGGTAGTTGTTTCTTACTTGTTAACTCTGTGTGAGTTTAGTTGACACGTGGACATCGCGCTCGCTTACGATTGTATTTGTTGTTTGGTGTTGCGTGAGGATGTTTCCGCCCCATCTCGTCTATGTGATGTAGTGTCTTTGTTACTCCTGCCGGTGGAGAAGTTGTCGTTCCGAGAGTGATGCTGAGTTAGGTTAGCAAGTTGTGAGCAAGTCCTGTTAGGGAAGTGGTTTGTTTTGGGAGTGTTTAGCTCCTCGTTGTTGAGAGGATAGTTGATACTTGTTGAGAATTTCTCCCTGACGTGTTTCGGTTGAGATTTCCTTTATTCTCCTTGTAACCTTTAGTGCCGTGTTCATCCTCTTTGATTTCTTTGTCCGGACAGCAGAATTGCAGTATTTTGAACTCCCTTAATTTCTGTTGTTTGTGTTTCCAGCTGTTGAGATGTTTTGCGAGTTTCTTGTATCCAGCTGTTGAAACCCGATTCGTTTAACTGTACCTTGTTTAGGCTTTGGGTATTGATCTATGAGTACCAGGGTGTTGTTTTGGAGTACAAACGGGAATGTTGTGCCTTTTGTCTCCCTGCTGGGTTCTGTTAGCCGCTATGATCCGAGTGGTTAATTACCACAGCTCATGAGTTGGGCAACTGCAGGTTGAGTGATTGTTGTGCACCTAGTACCGTGCGTTGAGACGAGTGGGTAACTCCCATATGTTCACACCCTGTGGCCACATCTGTTTGTTGATCTTTGTCTTTGATTATCGATTAGTCTTGAGTTGTTGAACTTCTGTGGACTCTCTGTTTCGGTTGTAGTCCCTCCCATTGCATTATGCGAGGAATAGTTGCGTTACGGATTGTGGAGAATTTGCTAGATGTGATGCCTCACCTTTGTCTTGGCGCTGGAGGTTACTGTGACTACCTTGGAGTTCTGGCGTGCATTTTAAGGTGGAGAGCGATTAGCGAGTTCTGTCTTCACTCAGTTCGGCTTGTTGGCATGATATTGCTTTTGGCTGGAGTTATTTTAAGATTTTAGATCTGAGTTTAGCGTCTGCTTGCGCGAGAGAAGCTCGCTACTGATGATTTGTTGGAAGTCCCATCCAACAGTGCTAGTAGCGGTGAGTATCTCAAGATGCTTTTGAGCATTTGGTAGATTTGCAGAGTTTCCTTGTTGGCTCCGAGTGCCAGTTAGTGCGGACAGTAAAAGCATAATTGGCGGATTTTCTATATCAGCCCATTTGTCCTTGTGTTAAGGCTATTCTAAGAAACTGGCAAGAGGATTTGTGGCAGTTCTGTCGTGAGATTGTCTAGTTTCTGGTGTCTGTAGTGGCTGGTAAGTACTCTAAGCTCTTGTTCCGAAGTTGGAAGAGTTCTCGATGTTTTTGGGTCTCGAGGAACTACGAGTTTATCATTTTTCCCTGATCAGATGCTGAGTCCGTGAGGCCGTATCGAGGATTGGTAGAATTTTCGTGTGGAATTCGTGACCAAGCGATGTTCGGTATAACTTTCTTTGAGATTTTGTACGGTGGGAAGTACAAATTTTGCTTGGTGACTAGAAGAAATTGTAAGACTTAGTGGTTTTCACGGAGGTTGTACAGTAGGTGGATGACCTAAGAGATCTAGTTCTGTCTCGAGCAAAGGGTGAGTGTGACCTTTTGACTAGATTTTTGCTTTTTTAGTGTGGAATTTTGGAACCTCAGTTGGGAACCGCATGCTCTTTGCAAGTTTCTCCTTCTTAGATTATGCTGGATTTGAGATTTAGTGGTGAATTAGTTCGCAGATTCATCAGTATGTTTGGGTGTATTAAGTTAAATTGGATCTTTGGTGTGTGATTACTGATGCCGGCTGTGTTGTTGTGGACACGTAGTGTGTTCTATGTGTTCAAGCCGAGGAAATTGTGAATCAGATCCTTCTTTGGTGTTAAATACTGATGGAATGAGCGAGACTAGACCTCAATTTGACTGTTTTAGCTAGCAAGGATATTTTGGAAGGTATATTTGAGAGACTGAATCGGATATAAGTGGAGCGTGTCCGCATCTATGTTGGAACAACCTTTCATCCTTGTGTTTTGTTTCTTTCAGATTCGAGTCTTGTTCCTACCCAGCTGGTAACTGGTTGTTCTTTTGTTGATCCCTCTTTGGCATTTTACGTGGTAACTTAGCCTTTGAGCATCAGCTATTTTAAGTATCACGGTGTTTTGCGATGAACTTCTTGTGGTGTGTGTCCTTTTGGAGATCGCAGTAAGAACTGTTTCTATTTTTAGTTTGGCAGTGCCAACATGAACTATTCTCCTTGCACGGCGTGTTTATGTTAAGGTGAAGTTATAGAGCGAATGATTATGCTGGGTTGTGTTAAGCGTTGAGTCAGATTTATGTAGTTATATGTCCGTTGTGATTCTCCAGCAGTTGGTTGCTTGTGGCTGTGCTCCTGGTATAAGTGTGACATGGCTGGTTTCAGCAGGTGACTCCAAGGATAGTGCACGAGCAGGTTTTAAAATAATTGAAAATATTTCTTAAGGAGGACAAATGATTTCTTTTGGAAAAGGTTTGGTGTTTTATAATTAAAAAGAGAGGAAGGGAATTTTACCAAATTTTCTAAGTGTGTCATGCTTGATTTCACAAGTAGCTTGCCACTAATCCCTTCCATATTTAAATATGTTTTCAAAGCAAGACCTTTATCATTTGCTAGTGTTCTTCGAAATAAATTCCAGAAAAGCTCGTGTGATTGCTCAGGGAGAAGAACCAGCAGGAACTAGCTACCGTTGCAAATTTTTTTAAAGGCAAGTAAAAGCTGATTTCTGACTCATCATTTAAAGCATATATTGATGTTCTTGAGTCTCCTTGCCTATATGTAATGTTATGTTTAGCGTTCATGTTTAAAATGATTTATAAATGTTCAAAGGAAAGAATATGGGTTCTAAAATGATGTTTTGATGTTTATGATGCTTCCAAAATGTTTTCCAGAAAGTTTGTAATGTTTTAAAGTACTGAGAATTCGAGTTTATTCCCAGAAAGTTTATGAATGTTCTTCAATTTAGTAGTTGTAATATCAGAATTTGATAACGGTGTAATCGGTAGTTGCTAGTCGAACCATTATGAAGTATGGTTTGATAGGAAACGGCTGGTAGCATAGTTGTTGTTTTGATGTTACATATATCCAGTTTTATTCTAGCAGTTGCATTTCCTTGTTAAAATCCAGCAGCTGCGTTGTTTGCGTAAATTCAGTAGATGCACTGTTCACCAGCAGGTGCATGTTTGTTGTTAAAATCCAGTAGATGCACTGTTCACCAGCAGATGCATTTTATTGTTAAATTTCGACAGTTGCAATATTCGTTTAAAAAAGTACTGTTCATTGCGACTGGTTATTTCTTGCGTCTGGTTCCTACTGTTCATTCCAGTTGGTATTAGTCTTGCGATTGATACTGTTCATTGCGACTGGTTGTTAATATTTTTCCTGCGCCTGGCCGATATGTTAGCAACGCCGTTTCATTTAAAAGTACCTTACCGCTGGTCCCTTATTAAGTAAAATCCTTGCGTCTGGTTTTACATGTGTTAGCGTTCTCTTGTGACTGGTCGTTTAAATGCTTTTCTTACGGCTGGTTGACGCGCTAACGACATCGTTTCATTTAATATGTTTAAAAAGCCCTTGCAGCTGGTTTTATCCTTGCAGCTGGTTTTATTCATTTCGACTGGTTCCTATTGCGACTGGTCTCCTGTTAATGGTTTTGAATTCAAAGTTCGAATTCGATACTCAGTGAAATTTCAAAGTGGAAGCAAAAGTTTTAAAACGATGGAACCCGAGGATTTGGGAAAAGAAGTTTTTACGAAATATGTTAAAGGAACAAAAGTTTATTTTGAGACTTATGGCAAAGATAACAGACGGTCATAATGGGATGAGGTGAGTAGCTATTAGTTGCCCTCCCATATAGAGAAGGGTGAGCAGTCGTCTATATGTCGGTTGCCCTTTCGCAAAGATGCCAAAGGATAAGGCTGATATCAGTAGTCACTTGATCAGGTGCAACACGGACCTAAGGAGAGCTTCTGAGCCATAAATCTAAGGAAAATAATGTTAATGTTGAGATCTGGGTTATATTCCCCTGTCTCTATGTTTACGAATGTTTAAGAAGTGTTAATGTATTGATGTTCCTTTAACTTATGAAATGATCAGAAGTCCATCTGC
>KV000490.1:72270-109359 GCA_001598015.1 Dorcoceras hygrometricum | reverse complement strand
GTCGTTGTTTTGTATCTTAGGAATACTGTATTGAAATCAATTACAACAGCTGTTTATTCATGTAGAAATTCGGATGTTGTAATCGCAATTGCAAAGATATATATTAGACTCTATTTTTCCGCAAATAAGTTTTCAGCAGTTGGCGCGCAAATTAAACGTTTGTTAGCTTTGTCTTCGAGTTACTATTTCTTTTGAAGTTATAAGAGATACAGCTTATAACTAATTATCTTTCAGCCCTTCCTTTGTTTCAAAAATTTAATTACCCCCAAATCTGTGACCCCGTTGGGTTAGGGTGTCACATGAACTTTTCGGAGGCTTTGTTTTATTCCAGAGTTGTCGCTTTGATTTCGAGGACGAAATCTTTTAAGGTGGAGAGAAATGTGAGTCCGGAAATTCGAATATGATTAATTGGTAGAGTTAATCGGATTTTAAGAATTCAGATTGTGCGTGGACAAATCTGGTTGTTCAGCTTTCAGTTGGAAGGCTTCGAATGTGTTTCTGGGTCAGATTTCATGGTTGGAACAATTTTGGAAAATTTGAGTATTTTCGAAATTCAGATCTCAGGATTATGGTGAAGTCTGGTTGGTAATTTTCAGAGTTCTCCTAGAGATGTTGTGCTTTGAGTTAAGGGTTTTCATTGTATGAAATCCATTTGAATTTGGAGTCCAATTGATGGATTTGTTGTGAGAAATCTGTTATAGCTAGTGTATTGAAGTCTGTTAGCGCGTATTTGTAGTGTTCATAGGTGAGATCTGTGTGGTTTTGTGGAGAGATCTGGTCGCTGGATGTTTGGATGGTTGCTGCGTATTTGGTAGGCGAGGTAATGAAACGCCGTCGTTTCGTGAAGTCTGGATGGCTCGTGAGAGAGAGAGAGATCTGATGGCGTTAACGTATAGGGATCTGCTCGAGCTTTTTTCTTTTGGGTGCAGAACGACGCCGTTTAGACTTAGCGTTATTATGTGAAATCTATTCGTGGAAGAGATCTGGTGTCGCTAGGCGCGAGAAGCTATACAACATCGTTTCCAGGTTCGTGTGTCTCGATTGGAGATGAAATCTGGTTGGTGGTGAATCGGATGTCAACGCGGGTCAATGGGTGATAACGTATGTGAGATCTGTTGTAGCGGGGGAGCGATGCTACGTCGTTTAGATAAGTGGAGACGGCACCGTTTTGGGTCTAGCGCTAGAGATCTGTTGGAGCGCTACCGGTAGATATGATGACGTGTCTAGATTTCTCTATTGGGTTCTACGACGTCGTTTAGTGTTTATGTTCGTAGGGCGTTGAGGGATCTGTTAGCGGCGAGAGTTCTTGAGCAGATGTCAACGCTTTGCGTTGATCGGTTTTGTCTAGCGTTGTTAGTACCTGTTGCGAGCGCAGAGATCTGTTTCGCTAGTATGACATTGTTTTGCTTCAGCTAGCGAGACCCTCGTTACACTGTCTTTTTTATTGATGTGCGTTGTTTGTGTAAACGTTGAGAATTCAGGTTTGTAGCTTTGTTCCTTAGCGCAGGGATCTGATGTAGAGATCTGTTGCCACCTGCGATTGACTTTAATAGTAGCGTTTGATTGGAGGATTTTAAATATCAGTGTTTGCGAACACTTAGCATATTTTTCTCCGATATTTCCTTTGTTCTTCCCCGATACACTTGAAACCCTTACTGTTCACCGTAGCCTATTTCCGTCGATTTCCGCCGTTTCCCGTCGTCGTTTGGAACGAGAAGGGTGGCGCTGGACTCCTCTTGAGTTCCTCTTTTGATTGCTGCTAGCTAGGAGATTAAAGTCGACGTAGGAGAGAAGTGCACAGAATCTGGATGTTCTAAGCTTTTCGTGAGATCTAACCTGAGCGTCCGTTGGCTCTTCTGGACTCTTGGGTGAGTGTTTTCGACTAGTTTTCAGATGATTCTAGTTAGTTTAGCCTGCGTAGACTTGTAGAACCAGGATTTGGTTCTTGGCCGTAGACAGTGATGTTTGGAAATCAGTTTTTGAGCTGTTTTGCCAGGTGCCTTAGCAGATTCGAGGTTCTGGACAGACTTGTGAGTCTGCATTGAGCTGTGAGGTATCGTAGTCGAGCAGGTAGTTGGTACCGTGCTTTGGAGGAATCTGCGTGAGGTAGTTGCCGTGTAGAGGTACGAATCGAGCTTGTATTACAGCTTTGAGATAGGCATGGGGATGTATTATGTGTTTTATAGCTGTGCCGAGTGTTTGTGTAGAAGCAAGCTGTGTATATTATGCATGTCTATTGGCTGAACTATCTGGTGTATTACCTGCTGTTTGGTGATCTGTTGAGTTGCTATGCATGTGATTATTCGAATGCTTTTGTTGTGTTTTCTGGCATTACTCGTACATGCATCATTTGCCGTGTAGAGGTACGAATCGAGCTTGTATTACAGCTTTGAGATAGGCATGGGGATGTATTATGTGTTTTATAGCTGTGCCGAGTGTTTGTGTAGAAGCAAGCTGTGTATATTATGCATGTCTATTGGCTGAACTATCTGGTGTATTACCTGCTGTTTGGTGATCTGTTGAGTTGCTATGCATGTGATTATTCGAATGCTTTTGTTGTGTTTTCTGGCATTACTCGTACATGCATCATGTTAAGCTTGTTGTGTTTTCTGGCATTACTCGTACATGCATCATGTTAAGCATGTTACTGCATCTGCATAGCATATTGAGCCAATGGTTCCCTTGTTAGCCATGATAGGTTGCTCTGTTGGAGCTTTTCCCTCGTGGTGCGGTGCGGTGTTGCATAACCACGATTGAGTGCAGCTGGAGGATGTTGGTTGAGTTGTTCCCAGTCCTCAGTTACAGCAGCTGGAGGATGTTGGTTGAGTTTTTCCCAGTCCTCAGTTGCAGTGACCTGGATAGAGGTTGGTGGGTGGTTGTGTCCACTTGAAATTCCGTGCGACCTGGTGGGTGGCTTCCGTGCAGGTGCGACGATGAGCCACTCTATTTTCCACTGGGTGCGATCGGGTAGCTTCCGAGACTCGGTGATGTGTCACAGTTGTTGCTTCCTATCCGTTTGGCCCTCCGGTTGTTACCGATGTTCTTTGTACCGCTCATGCATTTGCACGACATGATACATTGCATGCTGTATCTGAATTGCTGTTTTATGATGCTCTTCGTACTGGGGTTTGACCCCGGTGTCCCTCTGGGGCTGGTTTGTTTTGTTTGCCTACTTGTTGTTCAGGTTTCCCAGGTTATTCCGCTGGTTGTGGAGATGATCCAGCTGGAGATGCCCCAGGAGGTGTTTAGAGTGTCCCAGTTATGTATAGTATCTATTGCACCGGTATCGCCGCGGGTGGGATGTCCCGGGTGGTGCTTAGGCTTATATAGTTATTAGTCTGTCTGTGATTTGTGGTTTTCAGCTGTTGTATTTGGCCATTGGGCAGTGTTTGTATTCATTATAATGATACTATGTTATTTAGATTATGTGTTAATTGGGATTATTTTGAGTATGACAGTATTTTAAATTATGTTTTCTTCGTCAGGCCAAAACCGGAAAAAAAAAATTAGCCACTTTTTAAGTGCTTCCGCTATGTTTTGTGTGTTTTGACTCTGTGTTGTGCACGAGGCCTGACAAAAAACGATAATCAAAACCCGCACAAACTTTGGCATGCTAGGCTAGGTCATATCTCTTTAAGAAGGATGCACAAGCTAGTGGGAGATGGCATGTTTGAAATGTCATATATCGGTTCTCTTACTACTTGTGAATCCTGTCTAAACGATAAAATGACCAAGTTACCCTTCAAGGGCAAGCCTGAACGTGCTCAAGGTCTGTTGGACTTGATCCACACTGATGTGTGCGGCCCATTTAGCATTAGTAATAAGTTCGGCTACACAGACTTCATCACCTTTACCGATGATTACTCTATGTATGGGTACTTGTACTTAATGAAGCACAAGTCTGAATCCTTTGAAAAGTTCAAGGAGTTCAAGGCTGAAGTAGAAAATCAACTGAGTAAAGGTATTAAAGCACTTCGATCTGATCGAGGTGGAGAATACTCAAGTACCGAGTTTCAAGATTATCTGAAAGAGAATGGGATTCTCTCTCGGTGGTCCCTCCAGCCACACCACAACTCAATGGTGTAGTGGAGCGTCATAATCAAACCTTTTTGGACATGGTTCGATGTATGATGAGTTTCACTGAACTTCCTACCTCGTTCTAGGGCTATGCGCTCGAAACGACGGTAATGTTGTTGAACAATGTTCACACCAAGGCAGTGAATAAAACTCCATATGAGATATGGATAGGCAAACCTCCTAAGTACTCGTACTTGAGGATTTGGGGTTGTCCTACTTACGTGAAGCAGACAGTGGGAGATAAGCTGGATAATAGATCCGACTTATGCTTCTTCATTGGGTATCCAAAGAATTCGATTGGATACTATTTCTACTATCCTAATGAAACAAAAGTGTTTGTTTCTAGGAATGCCACCTTCCTAGAGAAGGAATTTCTACTAGATAGAAAAAACTCAAAGAATTTTGAGAGCCAACTGGAGTACCAAGTGAACTCCCACACCTCAAGAACCAATCCCTAAGGTGCACGAACCTAGGAGATCTGAAAGGGCTCCTGAAAGATATGGTTTCCTACTTGAAGAGGATCCTAGTGATCCAAATATTGGATGTGATCCAAGAACCTTCAAGGAGGCAATTTCCGATGTTAATTCTGATTTATGGCTTGAAGCAATGCAATCTGAGATAGACTCAATTCATTCGAACCAAGTCTGAACTCTTGTAAATCCTCCTGAAGGAATCATTCCTATTGGATGTAAGTGGATATACAAGAGAAATCTTGGGCCTGATGGCAAGGTACTGACCTACAAGTCACGATTGGTTGCAAAAGGTTACACTCAAAGACAATGTGTTGACTATGATGAGACCTTTTCACCAGTCGCAATTTTCAAGTCAATAAGAATATTTCTTGCCATATCCGCATGGTACGACTATGAGATATGGCAAATGGATGTGAAGACTGCGTTCCTAAATGGACCCATTAAGGAAGAGATCTTTACGACGCAGCCTGAGGGCTTCACATATGTAGAAAGTGAGCATAAAATATGCAAACTTCAGAGATCGATCTACGGTCTCAAGCATTCGAGAAGTTGGAACTTGAGATTTGATGAAACAATTAAATAATTTGGTTTCATCAAGAATCCTGAGAAGCCATGCGTGTACAAGAAGGTAGTCAAGGATGCTGTGACATTCCTAGTACTTCATGTTGATGACATTCTACTCATTGGGAATGATGTAAACATGTTGAAATCAACTAAGGTATGGTTATTTTGGCAGATTTTCGATGAAGGACCTGGGTGAAGCTTCCTATGTTCATGGAATTCAGATCTATAAGGAAGATTGAAAAGGATGCTCGGACTCACTCAAGCGATGTAACATCCCGAAATTTGGATTACGTTGAATTGAAGGCATGACTAGGAGGAAAAACCTTATGTTAATATGATTTGCATGTCATGTATGTGTTTATATGATGATTTTATGTGTTACGTGTGCATATAGCTTTACGGTACGGTTTGAGACCGGTAAGCGGGGACGAGTCCGGAGACGACCAAATCGAAAATATTTAAATGTTTTAGCCCTTAGACATATTTTAAAGCAAAATATTGTTATTTTATGCAAAATTTCCAAAAAATGAGATTTTATGCACGGTTAAGAGGGGGACTCGTTTTTCGCCTATACGGGCCATTTTTATGACTTTTACCACACTTTTAAATTTGAGAGGCCCAATATTACGAAAATAAAGGCTTGGAGGCTAAAATTTAAATGTTTTTAAGTCTTTTTAATTAGAGGATGGGCTAGTATGATGATGGGCTCTTATTTCTTTAAATAAAACAAGGTGGAAGGGCTTTTTAGTACATTTTTTCATACACCCTTCACCTAAACTCGAAAATTACCCTAGCCTCTCCTCTCATCAGCCAACTTCAGCCTCCATCCTCCTCAAGGTGACCAAAATTTGCAAGGTTTCATTGGAACTCAAAGGTGTGGTCTCCCCAATTGTCCTCCGCTCCGGTATCACGTATTTTCGCTTCTCTATCGATCAAGGCATGTTATATTATTTCTTTTCTCACCATATAAATCATAATACACTGTTTTTACAAAGATTATGCATGGATTTTCGTGTATGTTTCAGATCTCAATGTTCATACCCATGATCATGCATGCTTTCATATGTGCACCTCACGGTTTTGAATTCTTTGCATGGCTTCGGGGGTTAGGGCTCGTTGTTAAGTGGTTCATGGTGGTCCTAGGAGTGGCTTTTCATGGTTCGAAGGGGAGGTTTAAGGGTCGAACCGGTGGCTTGAAGTTTTACACCATGCAGTGTGTGTTTACTTTGTGTCGCATGCGTCTGGTTCACAACCTTCGTGCGTCTAGTTGCGGCCACGGTTTGGGCCAAGGTTGGTCTTGTTATAACCGCCTGGACCTGGGGGTGGTCCAGCCAAAAGGGCTCGGCAGTGGTGGCCGGAGCAAGGAGAACGAACGAGAATACCAGCAGGTGGTCGCGCGGCGCGCAGTATGGCTAGTGCGTCCAATTGCAGCGACCATTTCTCCCTGGTTAGGTCACGGTTTGAGGCTAGGTCGGTCACGTTAGAACCGTCTGGACCTGGGGGTGGTCCAGCAGGAAGGGCTCCGGTATTGGTGGCCGGAGCAGGGAGAACGAACGTAAAAACCGGAGACTGGTTGCGGAGGCAGCTTGTGCAGGAGAGTGTATTTTAGGTTTAGGGTTGAGTGTTTGGTTTGGGCCGGCTCGTTTGGGCCGATGGGTCGGTTAATCGGGCCGAGTCGAGTGGTTTAAGTGTCAATTCAATATTTGAAGTTTGGTCTAAATTATTTTATTTTTGGACCGGGTGATTTTATTTTTAAAGTCCGGGTCGTTTTTACCGGGTCAAGTCAACTTTTAAGTTAAAATTAGTTCGAGTCAAAATTTTTTTTGGGTCAACGATTTTTAGTCAAAAATCTATTTTAAGTTGCTGGAATTTTTAATTTAAATTGGGTTTTTAGCCAAATTAGTGGACTTTGGGCCGATATTTATTTTAATGAATTTTAAGTCTTTTTAACGATATTGGGCCGAGTCCTTCAAATGAATTTAAAAGGGTTTGTTCTTAGTCGTTGGGCCAAGATGAGTTGGGCTTAGGATTGTTCTAAGTTTGAGTTGAGGCTTTGGGACTTAGAATTAGTGGGCCAGTCGCTTGAGCCAGTCCTTGACCGGGCCGAAGAAAAATAATGCATAGCCCATGAATATATTTTTAATGTTATATGTACCAGGTTATGTATTTTAAGTATGTAATGTTTTAAGAAAATTAGAATATATTGATGGGCCAAGGTTTTAAAGTTGCATGATTTTTATGAAACGCATGCATCTTGAATGTTTAAATTATGTTAAGGCATGAATGAAAATGTTTTTGAGAAATTGAAGTGTGGTGGGGCAAAGTAACGATGAGAGTTAGCCGGGTAGCCGGGCCCAAGGATCCCCTGTTAATGTATAACGATTATGAGCCTATGGATCCATGTGATCACGACATGGTGAAGTGGCAAGCATAGAGGTGTGACATATAGGGATCCCGATGTAAGGTCGGGTAAACCACACCACCACGTACGTTGGTTTATAGATTGATCAATCGAATTTAACGGCTCTCACTTCATGGATACGACTCACATGTTCTTTTTAGTTATGTTATGTATTATGCTATGCCTTAACATATATGTTATGATGATTTATGTACGACTACAGCATGATTTAACGTTTTAAGGCCTTTTAATGCACGCATGTCATGAAAATTATGTTTATACACTTATGTGCTTGTATGTGGTTTTACTATATGTACCTTGTTATTAGAGGATATAGCATGCTGGTCCTTTAGGCTCACTAGGTTTATATGGTGCAGGTGAGCATGATAATGTTGATGATATTACTCCGACCGGCGGTGAGGACGTCTGATGCTCCGCTGCGGCTGTTACCCCGTGACCGCTTAGTTATTTCATGTTATTTGCTTTTAAACATGTTCAGTTTTTCCGCAAACAGTTTTCGAATATTCTGATTTTTATGATTAGCTTGTGAGACGTGGATTAAGGAATTTTGCAGTCGTTTTATCGAATGTGGAGACATTATTTTAAATGCTTGAAGTTTATGTTTCATTATTTATAGCTTTTATTAGATGTTATTCCACGTTGGCTTAAAAAAAAATTAGAGGTTTAGTATGTTTCAACTTGGTATCAGAGCGGTGGTTCTGGTGGGGTACTAGCCTGCTCCGTGGAGCTCGGAAGTCGCACTGCCAGTCTGTGAGTTTTATTTTAGTATTTATGTTTATGTTTGCATGCTGCATGTTTTAGCCTTGCATGAGTTTTGGCCTTAGGGTTTTAAAAATTAGACGCTTAGTTATGCACTTAGATTTACGTGATAAGGTTTTGGTGTGCATGATGCCTCCCATACGTGCTATTGGTACGTAACTTAATTTCGGGGACGAAATTTCTATAAGGGGGGGAGATTGTAACATCCCGAAATTCAGATTACGTTGAATTGAATGCATGACTAGGAGGAAAAACCTTATGTTAATATGATTTGCATGTCATGTATGTGTTTATATGATGATTTTATGTGTTACGTGTGCATATAGCTTTACGGTACGGTTTGAGACCGGTAAGCGGGGACGAGTCCGGAGACGACCAAATCGAAAATATTTAAATGTTTTAGCCCTTAGACATATTTTAAAGCAAAATATTTTTATTTTATGCAAAATTTCCAAAAAATGAGATTTTATGCACGGTTACCGAGTGGGACCCGTTTTTCGCCTATACGGGCCATTTTTATGACTTTTACCACACTTTTAAATTTGAGAGGCCCAATATTACGAAAATAAAGGCTTGGAGGCTGAATTTTAATGTTTTTAAGCCTTTTTAATTAGAGGATGAGCTAGTATAATGATGGGCTCTTATTTCTTTAAATAAAACAAGGTGGAAGGGCTTTTTAGTACATTTTTTCATACACCCTTCACCTAAACTCGAAAATTACCCTAGCCTCTCCTCTCATCAGCCAACTTTAGCCTCCATCCTCCCCAAGGTGACCAAAATTTGCAAGGTTTCATTGGAACTCAAAGGTGTGGTCTCCCCAATTGTCCTCCGCTCCGGTATCACGTATTTTCGCTTCTCTATCGATCAAGGCATATTATATTCTTTCTTTTCTCACTATATAAATCATAATACACTGTTTTTACAAAGATTATGCATGGATTTTCGTGTATGTTTCAGATCTCAATGTTCATACCCATGATCATGCATGCTTTCATATGTGCACCTCACGGTTTTGAATTCTTTTGCATGGCTTCGGTTCATGGTCTGCTTGAGGGGTCTGGGCTCATTGTTAAGTGGTTCATGGTGGTCCTAGGAGTGGCTTTTCGTGGTTCGAAGTGAAGGTTTAAGGGTCGAACCGGTGGCTTGAAGTTTTACACCGTGCAGTGTGTGTTTACTGTGTGTCGCGTGCGTCTGGTTCACAATCTTAGTGCGTCCAGTTGCGGCCACGGTTTGGGCCAAGGTTGGTCTTGTTACAACCGCCTGGACCTGGGGGTGGTCCAGCCGGAAGTGCTCCGGAAGTGGTGGCTGGAGCAAGTAGAACGAATGAGAATACCAGCAGGTGGTCGCGCGGCGTGCAGTATGGCTGGTGCGTCCACTTGCAGCGACCATTTCTCCCTGGTTAGGTCACGGTTTGAGGTAAGGTCGGTCACGTTAGAACCATCTGGACCTGGGGGTGGTCCAGCCAGAAGGGCTCCGGCATTGGTGTCCGGAGCATAGAGAACGAACGTAAAAACCGGAGACTAGTCACGGAGGCAGCTTGTGCAGGAGAGTGTATTTTAGGTTTAGGGTTGAGTGTTTGGTTTGGGCCGGTTCGTTTGGGCCGATGGGTCGGTTCAATCGGGCCGGGTCGAGTGGTTTAAGTGTCGAGTCAATATTTAAAGTTTGGTCCAAATTATTTTATTTTTGGGCCGGGTAATTTTATTTTTAAAGTCCGGGTCGTTTTTAACGGGTCAAGTCAACTTTTAAGTTAAAATTAGTTCGAGTCAAAATTATTTTTGGGTCAATGATTTTTAGTCAAAAATCTATTTTAAGTTGCTGGAATTTTTAATTTAAATTTGGTTTTTAGCCAAATTAGTGGACTTCGGGCCGATATTTATTTTAATGAATTTTAAGCCTTTTTAACGATATTGGGACGAGTCCTTCAAATGAATTTAAAAGGTTTGTTCTTAGTCGTTGGGCCAAGATGAGTTGGGCTTAGGATTGTTCTAAGTTTGAGTTGAGGCTTTGGGACTTAGAATTAGTGGGCCAGTCGCTTGAGCCAGTCCTTGACTGGGCCGAAGAAAAATAATGCATAGGCCCATGAATATACTTTTAATGTTATATGTACCAGGTTATGTATTTTAAGTATGTAATGTTTTAAGAAAATTAGAATATATTGATGGGCCAAGGTTTTAAAGTTGCATGATTTTTATGAAACGCATGCATCATGAAAGTTTAAATTATGTTAAGGCATGAATGAAAATGTTTCTGAGAAATTGAAGTGTGGTGGGGCAAAGTAACGATGGGAGTTAGCCGGGTAGCCGGGCCCGGGGATCCCCTGTTAATGTATAACGATTATGAGCCTATGGATCCATGTGATCACGACATGGTGAAGTGGCAAGCATAGAGGTGTGACATATAGGGATCCCGAGGTAAGGTCGGGTGAACCACACCGCCACGTACGTTGGTTTATAGATTGATCAATCGAATTTAACGACTCTCACTTCATGGATACGGCTCACATGTTCTTTTTAGTTATGTTATGTATTATGCTATGCCTTAACGTATATGTTATGATGATTTATGTACGACTACAACATGATTTAACGATTTAAGGCCTTTTAATGCATGCATGTCATGAAAATTATGTTTATACACTTATGTGCTTGTATGTGGTTTTACTATATGTACCTTGTTATTAGCGGATATAGCATGCTGGGCCTTTAGGCTCACTAGGTTTATATGGTGCAGGTGAGCATGATAATGTTGATGATATTACTCCGACCGGCGGTGAGGACGTCTGATGCTCCGCTGCGGCTGTTACCCCGTGACCGCTTAGTTATTTCATGTTATTTGCTTTTAAACATGTTCAGTTTTTCTGCAAACAGTTTTTGAATACTCTGATTTTTATGATTAGCTTGTGAGACGTGGATTAATGAATTTTGCAGTCGTTTTATCGAATGTGGAGACATTATTTTAAATGCATGAAGTTTATGTTTCATTATTTATAGCTTTTATTAGATGTTATTCCACGTCGGCTTAAAAAAAAATTAGAGGTTTATTATGTTTCAAGCGACCTACATCGATACCATACTTAAGAGGTTCTCTATGGAAGAGTCAAAGAGAGGACATCTACCTATGTGCCACGGGGTCACTCTAAGTCTATGTGTCCAAAGACTGATGCAGAGATAGAAAGTATGACACGTGTGCCACATGCTTCGGCAATAGGTAGTATTATGTATGGCATGATCTCGACCAAATCGGATGTCGCATATGCTCTGAGTTTCACGAGCCGCTACCAAGCCAACCCCGACCAAATGCATTTGAAGGATGTGAAAGATATTCTTAAGTACTTACGAAGGACTAAGAATATGTTCATTGTCTATGGGGGTGGTGAACTGAAATTGAAAGGCTACACTGATTCTAGCTTCCAATGCGACGTGGATGACTCGAAGTCAACCTCTGGATGTATTCATGCTCAATGGTGGGGCTGTCTCTTGGAAGAGTTCCAAGCAAGACACCATCGCGGATTCAACCACTGAGGCTGAATACATAGAAGCATCAGTTGCTGCAAAAGAGGCAGTTTGGATAAGGAATTTCGTCCAAGAGTTGGACGTAATTCCTGAGGGGGTTGGTCCAGTCCCGGTGTACTGTGACAACACGGGTGCCGTTGCACAAGCAAAGGAGCCTAGGTCTCACCATAGATCCAAACACATCATAAGGAAATACCACATAATCCGGGACATTGTGGCAAGAGTTGACATCATAGTTGAGAGAATCTCCTCTGTAGATAATATTTTTGATCCACTTAAGCCAGGCCCGTTGTTTGAACAACATCGTGAAGCAATGGGACTTTGCATTATGAGTAGTTTGCTTTAGGGCAAGTGGGAGATTGTTAGAGTATGTTCCCAACTAGCCAACTTGTGGCGTATGGGCTTTGATGACTCTTTGTGTAAAACATATTTGTTTATGAAATTCACATTCTATATGACATTCTTTATCGTCGTTATTATGTTAATGTTAACAATTGTGTTGGATAAATACCTAGAATGAACCATAGTGTATGTTAGATGTGACAGTGGATATGATGGTTGTCATGAAACACATCTAATAGTCACTGTGTATTATAAACTTGTTCCTAGTCGATTGGGGCGTAAAAAATGAGGATAAGGCCACCCGAGTTTGAGACTAGCGTCTGCGATGTGAAGTACCACGTTTCATTGGTAGGAAAAATGGTAATGTTCTGAGCATGCAGATGGATGGTTTGCCTGGCGAACTATCGAACTGCCCTTGTTCGGATTCTCCAAGTGTTTACCATTTGTCGAGTGGAGAGTCCGAGGTCTTGGTTGTATGGATTAGTCCTTACTACTCCAAACATCATTGAGACTCTACATGATTAGTCACCTCATTTTGACTCATTTACCAACTCCGTGAGGGTCATCAGGTGTCGAGATTGGGTGAGGTGACGAAGCATGTAGGTGTCGATGCCTTGTTGTCGAGGATTCACCGCTCGCCCTAGTGCGTGGATATCCTATGCTGTCTGAGAAGATAGTAGTGTGACAAATCTCTGGCCAGAGTACTCTTGATATTTAGTGTAAATGAGTTTACCTAGTAGCACTCACGATGTCGCTATTATGATCTCCAAGATGTATGCATGGCTATCGAATCTCTAACGACTCTCGATTTACGAATGATCTTTGATTCGATCGGGATATATGTGATGAAAGGACCATACTATACGCTAACTATGACCAACTGGTTCTCGCAGACACTATCAGTCATACCTAGGGGATCATGGGGCGATGTTGCTAGGTGCTTTACCATGGTCTGATGGGCAGATCAGAAAATGTATTTCTGATTCACAATGAGTTGTGAGCCCACGACTAGCTGTATCCCTTAACCATTGAGGGTCACAAAGTGTACTGGTTTGTCGATTCCCATGCAGACAAGGAACTCAAATTGTTGAGTATGGTAGGAGAAATAATTGGAAGTATGACTTTCAAAAGTTTCTATGGTTTTATTGACATTCATCTGCAACTTCAGGGGTTAATCTGCTATTTGTAGATTAGGTGGTCTGAAAAATTGTTTTCACATCATAATGTACGGTTTTAGAACCTATGAAGATCGGTCCAATCTGATCATCGATCGGAGTTATGATGAAACCACAGCGTTGGATTTAAAGTTGGTTGTATTGGGCCTGGGCCTGACCAGGGCCAGTTAACCAACTTAGGCCCGCGAAATTATCTATAAATAGGAGGGCATGGGGTTGATTTAAAGACACACCAAAAATCTATTCAGCAAACTCTCCGCCCTCTCTCCCTTATCCCGCCGTCGCCTGTTGTCGCCGCCGCCACTGTCGCACTTCGCGACGATCGTCCCGACGAGGAGATTCTGCTTGCAAAATTTTCGTTGGGGTTCTAATGCACTCCAACGAAGGAATTGGTAAACCGGTCGTGGACCAGATTAGGAGCAACCAAATAAGGGCTATTTCCATTGGAGGAATAGCCGGAGCAAGATGCCTATCGCCAGACAGGTAACAACTTAAACACCCATTGTTTAACTTTTATTTAAATTGTTTAAAATCCAGAACTGTTATTGTATTAGGGACCCGAGGCACAAAAGTTTTAACCTTCCGCTGCACCCCAGGAGCACGATCCGGATCCGGCACCGGGTGAAAACACGTGGTTCATCATCATCGATGGTCTGATAAAGATAATGACGCCAAATACAGCTGTGGCCATCTCTGTTGGTGCAGCACAATGAGTTGAGAATCCCAGATTGCAGTGACCTCTGTATTAAGAAAAATTCGAACTTAGACAATGTGGAAAAGGATATTATATACAAGACGCTGGACAATAATATGTTCAGTAAGATTCAAACCTGCGTCGCTGCCAAGGAAATCTGTGAGAATCTGATTCAAATTTTCAAGGACAATTAACAACCAAGGAAAACAAGCTTACAGTAGCCTTGTAGAAGTTTGAATCTATGAAGATGAGATCTGGAGAAACAACGACTGAGTTCGACAAAAGATTCATCTCAGTGGTGATAGAGCTGGCCAGACTCGGAAAGGAATACAACAACAGGGAGCTACCCTTGAAGGTCATGAGAGCACTTCACAAGGAGTTGGGATGTGAAGACAATGGAGATGAGGGAGTCAAAGGACCTTAACAAGCTGGAGCTCCACGATCTATTCGTAAATCTAAAGGATTATGAATTCGAGATGGAGACCAGAGCTAAATCTGAGTCATCAACCTCTCAGTCAACCAAGGCCATGTTACTGCAGAATAAAAACCACAAAAGACTACAGATCAGATTAGCAATGATGCAATGTCCCTCTTCGTTAAGAAGCTTGGGAAATGCATGCAGAAAAACAATTCTAAACCCAACTTTTGGATTCTATCAAAAAAATAATTCTACCACTTATTCTGACATTAAATGTTATCAATGTGGCAGATCTGGTTACTATGCTGCGGACTGCAAGAGACCCAAGCAGGACACAAAGAGGCAACCAGATCACAGCAATAAAGACAGGAAGGACAAGAAATTCTATTGGAAAAGAAGTGATCAAAAAGTCATGGTTGCTGAAGAGAGTAACTGCATGTAACTCCCAAAAGTCCATAAATCTACAAATAGAAAGTTTAAAGTTTGAAGGATCCATTTGTAATTCTTTTATTAATAAGCTTTTGTCCAAGCTGGTTTACCATATTAGAGGCATGGTTTTGAGGGCTGTCTGGGCGGTTCACGCAAGCCGGTTCGTTCCATCTTTTAATCAAATTCGCTCGGTTTATATTTTAATTGCTTTTAAAACAGAGTAGCACTTTATTAGAACGTGTTTTCATTGAAGCATTAGGATATTCATATAAATACAATCAAATGCATAGTGCACCCTCATTCAAAACAACTTTACGTCAGGAAAAATTTTGAAGCGGTGCACTCTGCTAACAAGAAACCGACCAAAGTTTTAAAGTTTTCAAATAATTCTCTGTAATCGTTGTCACAGATAAGTCAAGTAAACTATGTTTCTTGTTGTACTTGAGAAAGCATATATTGTTTCTGCTGTATGTTTGTATGAGCTTATGGTTTGAAAAACGTTTTTTTTAAAGTTCTTCTAGCACAGAAGAGTTTAAGATTCTTTCTTTGATGTTTTAATTGGAAGTTAGATAGAAAATGTTTGATGATGTTCGTTCAGTTTCTTCCTGAGTTTTATGGGACGTTCTTCAAGTAGCTTACGCGATTTTGTGTCAGTAGGTTACTCGTTCTTGTTACTGGAGTTTTCCTTAGATATTTTTGAATCCTTCAATATTCTCTTACAATTGAATTCCAATGAACTCCCAATAGCCTTCAGTCATCAAAAAGTTTTAAAATAGCAATCCCTAGAAGAAAGCGATCTAAAACAGAGCAAGAAAAGTAAATTTTTATAGAAATTGAAAGTGATTTATGGCATAGATAACAAACGGTCAAATAGGAAGGGTGAGGACGCTGGCTGACAAACCAATGTACCCCTTCACAATGGAGGGGACCAAGATTATGGTTGAAAGACTATAATCCCTTCACAGCATAGATGGGATTTATTCCTAGTTCCTGATTTCAGATGATAGTTTGACCAAACGACATTGACCTAAGGAGAGCTTCTGAGCCATAATTCAATAGAAAATGAAAACATAGAACGGGGTTGTTTACAACCACAATTTAAAGAAAAATTCAATAGAAAATGAAAACAGAGAACGGGGTTGTTTACAACCACAATTTAAATAAAAGTTTCAATTACTTTCTTTTACAAGTATGAGAAAATGTTTAAAGTATGTTTCAAACATGCACAGATATGCTTTCACAGTTTTCAGTACCAGATTACAGTATTCAACTCTTCAGCTTTTGAATCCTAGCATCTTATGAATTTTTAGATAAAGTCACATATATTGTTATTCTTTTATTGCTGCCTTAGTTATTCCAGATTTTTACTTGTTGAGCCCCTAGGCTCACTAGTTTTCTTGAGTACAGGTGATGATATTTAAGCAAAGCTGGATGGTGTAAGCTGGACCAGATTTGGGGGTGTTTATCGTGGACATTAGCTTCCGTGCTGTTTTTAGTTCTCATCTTTTTGTTGTAAAGATATTATGATACAATATTTTATACAGTTCAGATTACTTCGTTATTTGTAATCTGAATGGATTTATAACCTTGGTTATATCTACAAAGTTCCGCAATTAAGTAGTACTTTAGAAGGGTGCAAATTTGCCCAGATTAAGATATCATCTTTCGATTTGCACCTTCCCACTTTAATAATTTATGGTTTTTGGTTCGAGTCCCTACACTACATGTGGGCTTATTCGGACTCGAATGAGAGCACTTCCAAAAGCTCATCGAGCGACAACGAGGAATAAGAAGTTTGTTGTCTAATGGCACATGACAATGATGATGTATTAGATTTTTCTAATGCTGAATTTACACATGAGGACTTAGTCTAAGCACTAAATGAGATGCTCCATGAGTACAGACAGTTGTCTCAGACATTCGAAGATGTTAAAGCTGAAAAAAAGTGTCTAAAAGACAAATCAGATGATCTAAGCTGTTCACAGCTTGATGACTCAGATAGTCTAAAAAATGAGTTAAGTAAGCTAAAGATGGAGAATGAATCTTTGAGAACCAAGTCTAATGATCTCACTAGGCAAGCTGCATGATGTCCTAAAACCATTTAATGACAAAATTGGCTTAGGATTTAGCACGGAAGAAAGCAGATCTGGTGATAGTTGTACTCAATCAGATCTGGTTAATGACAAGATCAAAAAGATGAGTTTTTTCAAAGCTTGTGTGATACATGATACGCTTGAATCGGTCAAGTATGATGACCAGAATGCGTCTAATGTGAACCAGAAGGGTAAGCAAGGTATTGGCTATGATCAACTTGAGAACTCTAGACCGAGCTGGCTTAACAATAGACTGGACAAGGACAGAGTAAGATCTGGTCCGCAGTCGCCTGATCTGAACCAGATTAGTGAAGGTTCAAAGAAGGTGAGAGAGCAAACAAGAAATGTTCAGCTTCAACGTGATCTACATGGTCAGAATATAGAACCAAGATTCAAAAGAACGTGCACTAATTTTTCCTTCTGGACACATACACTGGAAGAACTATCAAAGTAATTCATGTATGGGTCCCCAAATGGTTAATGTAATCTGGACCCAAGTAAAATTGGGTACCAAAAGTTTAGTTTCTGATTACAGGTCAACAGGGTCAGCCGTTTGAATATGTCAACATAGTGTATGGACAGTGGATGTGCGAGGCACATGACTTGTAATCCAAAGCTACTACAGATCTAAAGACATGCAGTGGACCTAATCGCATTCGGTGACAATTCAGATGGTAACACTATGGGTAAGGGTAAATCTGACAGCTGTGTGATAGCAATTACTCCGTAAATTTTCAAAAGCTTAGATGCATAGTTCAAAATCCGGAAGGTCTGACCGTGTTAGTAGGATACAGATCAGGGAATACCTACAAAGTTCATGGTTAGATCAGCCACATTCTGAGCAAACCTACCTAATAGCTGACTCTTCTAGGAGTTGGCTATGCATCAGCGGATGAACCATCTGAATTTTAAAACAATTGCAAATCTAAGTAAGCGTGAGTAATTTACTAGTTTGTCCAAAATAAAATTTTCAAAAGGCAAGATTTGTTCTGCTTGTCAGCTGGGGAAACACATCAAATCTACTTTTAAAAAGAGAGGCAGTAACAAAACCTCCCGAAGCCTAGAACTTTTACATATGGATCTTTTTAGTCCTATACCCGTGCCAGCTTAGGGGTAATGAAATCCACCCTTGTAGTTGTTGACGATTTTTCAAAATATACCTGAGTGTGGTTTTTAAAATCAAAAGACCAAACTGCTGAATAGCTGATAAAACTTTTAAAACGTTTGCAAAATGACAAACCTTGCAGTGTTAATCGGATCAGAAGTGATAGAGGTACTGAATTTTTAAATTATAGACTATCATCTTATCTGGATGACATTGAAATCAAACATTAGCTTTCAGCAGTTAGAACACCTCAGCAGGATGGGTTAGTTGAGCGTAGAATCGATCTTTAAAAGAAGCTGCTACAACTATGATTGCTGATTCAGGATTTTCTAAAAAGTTTTGGGTCAAAGTAGTTAACACGGCTTGGTACACACAGAACAGATGGATGATTAATAAGCATCACGGTGTAACCCCATATGAGATCTGAAACAAAAAGAAACCTAATATTTCTTATTTCAGGGTGTTTGGATGCAGATGCTTCATTCACAACAATGGAAAAAGGCATCTTGTAACTCCCCGAAAATCCATAGGACCACAATTTTAACCCTTTTTAATTTTAAGGGCCATGTTGATATTTCCAGATTTCAGATTTCAGTTTTAATTTCATTTTAATTATAAGCATCACGGTGTAACCCCATATGAGATCTGAAACAAAAAGAAACCTAATATTTCTTATTTCAGGGTGTTTGGATGCAGATGCTTCATTCACAACAATGGAAAAAGGCATCTTGTAACTCCCCGAAAATCCATAGGACCACAATTTTAACCCTTTTTAATTTTAAGGGCCATGTTGATATTTCCAGATTTCAGATTTCAGTTTTAATTTCATTTTAATTGTTTTAAAAGCTGATTTTAGATTTGAGATACGGCACGGAAGGTTTCCGGACAGATTTTGCCTCAAGCACAAGTTCGAGCAAGATTTCAGATTTCGGAAAATAAAATTCTTCAAATTGAGCAAATTGTACCCTTCAAATCCTTTGGAAAATTTTTTAAATTTAAAACATTAGATTGGAGATTTTTACAAATCTTTCAAAAAGGACAAATAGTTTGTAGGAATCCCATGCCTACTCGAGTGTTTTCACCTAATGCCAATTATGCTCTTTTATATGATTCTTTACGTGAAGTTTGAGTTCACTTTCATTTGAAAAGAAAATCTTTCATTCTCTTAAAACTCTCTGGAGCTCGTCGTGGTCCTTGAGGAGGAATTCTGCAGGAACCAGCTGCATCCGTGTATCCAGTGTTAAGGCAAGTAAAAGCTGATTCTTGCTTCGTCATTTAAATCATATATTTATTTTCCTCAGTTCTGTTTGCTTGCCTGCTTATGCTAAAGATATAGCAATGTTCCAGCATGTTTATGGAAAGAAAGATCGGGTTCACTGTTTGTTTTCTATTTCAAAAGAATTCCAATATTTTTTAATGCAAATGTTGATGTGTTTTAAAAACATTGAGCATTCAGATTCTAGTTTCTTGAAAGATTATGAATCTTCTTGGTGAACGGCGACGTCTGGACTTGACTCCAAGTAATCGGCGATGCTGGTCAAATCAGGATTTTGTTCCGACCAGATAGGCGGAGCTGGTATCTTGGGTGTCGTCGAGATGTTGCGGCACTAGTTCAGTAGCCAATTATGTTTTTATACGCTAGCGACAAGATTCTATGATCAAATCTAAAATTCCTATGTCGGATCTGAATTTCCCTGTCATGTCTGTTTCTCGGATGTTAAATCTGTATCGTGAGTCAAATCTGTTTTACCCCTAGAACACTATTTCTACAGTCACATCTGTTTTCCCGCTAGCGATACCAACCCAGAAGCCACATCTGTGTTACGCTAGCACTACTATTCCATAGTCAAATCTGCTTCAACACTAGCGCTACTACTGTGAGACCTGGATTTGTGTTTAAGATTAATTGTGAGAATTAATCGGTGTTTAGAGATTCTTGGTGGTTTAAGATCTCTGCTTGGATGTTTAAGTAGTAATTTCGGGTCAAATTCCTCACTTAGAACAATTCTGGAGGTTTTTCGTATTTTTTTTTGTAGTATGGGGAGATATCTGTCAGCAGACATGGTGACGTGATGTTTTCTGTTGTTGTGCGTTGATATAGCAAATGCTGACGTAAGCTTTGCTGTTGAGTTAGCGCGTATTGTTCTCTGTATTGGTTTCTATCGACAATGATTGTATTGGGTTGTAACGACGTCGTTTAGATTAGTAGAAGCGACGCCGTTTCAGGTAGCGAGCAGATATCTACTGTTGAGAAGTCTGCCAGCAGATAACATAGGAACCAGTCGTGGGGACAATAGTGTGTTTTTGTGTTGAGCGCTATACGACACCGTTTTGAGGAGCTAGTGACGTAAGCATATCTGTTTGATTTTGATCAGCAGACGTCAACGTTAGTCAACGTCACTGTAGCTTGCGACTGGTGGTGGTTACTGTAGCTTGCGTCTGGATAACCTGCTGTTGGCAGAATGTATTACGTAAGCTAGGCGACGCCGTTTTAATTAGTTGCAACGCTGCGTTTTAGATGTCGCGACTGGTAACAGCTTTTGGAAGGATTTCACGCGAGAGAAACCAGCCGATGGTTTTAGGCGACCAGCTGGTGGAAGATTTGATGACGTAAGCGGTGCGACGTCATTTTGTTAAGTCGCTGCGACATCGTTTTGATTAGCGTGGTTTGAGAATTCAGCAGTTGGAATCTGCTAGTTGTAGTGTATCTGCTGGTTTGTCGGTGGATGTTTCTAACCAGCTTTTGCGAGATGTATTTAAGGAAGACTTGGTCTTTGATTTCAAGCAGATCCCATACTTAGCGAAATATTATCTTGGTCGTCGACCTCTGTTCTTCGAACCCTAGAGCACTGTTCACCGTGAGCTTTTCCGGTGAATTCCCGTCATTTCCGACCGTTGTTTGGTTCGTGCGAGGTAGCGTTGGAACCCTCTCGAGAAACTCTTCCTTTCTATACCATTTTTGGAGGCTGTTGTTAGCTAGAGCGAGGTCGCGAAGTTACTGTCTTGGCCGTGTGTTCGCTGTGAGCAGGTTGTTGTTCAGCTTTCTCGGGACCTTTGATTGTGGTAATTGTGCTAGGAATTAAGGTATGGATTGGAGCTTGTAATACAGCGATGTTATGGCTTGGATAATTTGTGAGATGGCTATAGCTGTCTGCTGTTTTGTGAGATGACTGTTTGTTATGTGGTGTATACTTGCTGATGCTATTATTGTTTCGCATATGTGTATATGCTTGTTATTACAACATGTTGCATACACGCATTTGCATCTCCGTTCAGCTTTTTCATCCATTGCTTCGTTGTTATTTTTCTGTTTACTTACCATGATGCGAGGGCGAGCGGAAATACCGCACTCTCATCTCCCTGCTGGGATTTGTTAGCCACCATGCGCCGAGTGGTTAACTATCACAGTTCATGGGCGAGGCAACGGCAGGTTGAGTTGTTGATGCTTCTGGTAAGGGTGGGCGAGTAGGGGTGAGTGGGTAGCACCCACATGTCCTACACTCACCGTGGCCACATATTCTGTTGAAGAGGTTGAGTTGTTGATGCTTCTGGTAAGGGTGGGCGAGTAGGGGTGAGTGGGTAGCACCCACATGTCCTACACTCACCGTGGCCACATATTCTGTTGAAGATCCCGTTGAGCTGTTGTTTCTTTCCTCATGCATAGCATCTGCATTTTATTCATGCTGTTTACTGCTGTTTATAGTTGCTCTCCGTACTGGGGTTTGAGCCCATGTCCCTCTGGGGCTTGGTTGTTTTCCTTGTTGTGTTGTTTTCAGGAAACCCAGGTTTTACAGCTGGTCGTGGTTTTAGCCCAGCTGGAGGTGCCCCAGGAGGTGGTTAGAGTATCCTAGTAGCGTATAGCATATTTATATGTATCGGTCCAGTTAGCCGGGGAGATGCCCTGTGCTTCGTTGGTGTATTTGATTGTTGGAGTCTGATACTTGTTTTATGCTATACTATTATTGTTGTTATGATTTTCGTAAACTGGGATTCTATTTGAGTATCGTGTTATTTTAAATTATATTGTTTTAAACCGTCAGGCCAAAAGCGAAAATTTTACCCGCTTTTTGATAGCTTCCGCATGTGTTTTGGTGTTTTTACTCTGTTTAGAGCACGAGGCCTGACATTTTTGGTATCAGAGCTTAAGCTGGGATAAGCTCAATTTCTTTGATCACACTTGAGTCTAGGCACAGTGTTGTGTGTTGCATGTGCTTGACTATGTGATTACGTGCTGCATATCTCTGTGTTCTATGCCGTATTTGTTCTGTTTTGCTTGATCTTGTTGAGTGTTTTTGTAGATGCCGCCTAGACGTCGTGGTAGAGGTAGGGGGCAGTTTGAGGAATCGGCAAGACAGAACGAGGATCAGCGTAGTGCTCGTAGTCGTAGCCGTGTAGGGCATGATGAGTAGGAGGAAGTTGGCGACTTGCCTCCCCCGGTGGAGCGGATGGATGTTGTTATAGCCCGGTTTCAGCGGATGAACCCTCCAGTCTTTAATGGTGATGAGTCGAGTGAGGATGTGGACTCGTGGCTCCGTAACATCATTGGTCTTTTTGATCGGTGCAGTATGATGATGATCTTCGGCTGAGTTTAGCGACCCTCTTGCTTAGGAAGGCTGCAGAGCGCTGGTGGCGAGGCGCTTCGAGTACCTTGTTGGAGACCGGTGTTGGGATCTCTTGGGATAGTTTTTGCGAGACCTTCCGGTAGGAGTATGTGCCCGAGTCTTATGTGAACGCCCGGGAGCGGGAGTTCGATCATCTAGAGCAGGGTTCGATGACTGTTAGGGAGTATGCTAGGAAGTTTTCTTCTCTGTTGGCATACGTTCCCCATGTTTCTGGCCGGGAGAGGGACAAGCGGACTCGATTTCTTGAGGTATTGAATGAAGAGTTGTATCAGATGGTTTTGACTAGTAAGCCCAAGACTTACGCTGAGGCTGTGGACAGTGCCATCGACATTGAGGAAGGTTTGCGTAGTCGTCGTGCTCTTAGGCAGCAGGCAGTGCAGGGTGGTCGTCCTGTGATTCAGGGAGCAAAGTCTTCACAGTCCTCCCAGTCAGCCTATCAGCCCCAGCAACAGCAGCAGCCACAGGTGGCTCAGCAGTCTGGCCGTCAGAGGTTTCGACCCCGAGGTCAGTAGTTCAAGAATAAGTCGGGTTCTGGCTCTTCTGGTTCAGGCAGTTCGAGTAGCAGTGGATCTTGGACTGAGTTTTGTGGCTTTTGCGGTGGGAAGCATCCTTCCACTCAGTGTGTAGGTGTGCAGGGTTCCTGCAACCTTTGTGGTCAGTACGGGCATTTTGCGAGAGTGTGTCCGTCAGCTGGATCATAGTAGACCGCGGCCCAGCCTCAGGGTCGTGGAGGTCAGTCTAGGGGTCGTTCCCCACAGTTTCCGCAGCCTCGATTGGGTGAGACTCAGTTTAGACCGTTTCAGCAGCCTGGTCCATCGTGGTTGGGACAGTCGTCTCAGCCTTTCTTCTCTGGACCCCAGCATGCTCAGGTTAACGCCATCACTAGGGAGCAGGCCAAGGAGACACCGAGTCGGGTGATCGTAGGTACATGCCTTGTTTTTGATTTTCCTGCGCGTGTGTTGTTTGACACCGGTGCATCGCATTCGTTTATTTCTGATTTGTTTGTTGTTGAGCATGGTCTGTGTACCATTTTATTACGCGATGCCATTTCCGTGTCTACCCCTGGCGGTGTGAGCTTGTTCTCCCAGGAGGTTTTGTTGGATGGTGTGTTGCGGTTTGGGGAGCATGTCCTGTTAGCGAACTTGATCCGTTTGATGCTTTGGGATTTCGATTGCATAGTTGGGATGGATGTGCTGTCCAACTATAGGGCCTGCGTGGACTTCTTCCATGGGATTGTGCGCTTTAGGCCTTTTTCTGGCGAGAAGTGGGACTTCTACGGCCAGGATTCTAGATCGAAGATCCCGTTCATCTCAGCTATGGATATGTTCAGCTTGTTGTCTTTGGGGAATGCTGGCTTTATGATCTACGCTTTGGATGCGTCTTCTTCTTCCCGCGTTCAGCTCAGTGACGTTCCCGTGGTGCGACATTTCTCGGATGTGTTTCCGGAGGAGATTCCTGGTTTCCCTCCGAGGCGGGAGATTGACTTCAGCATAGAGCTGGTGCCTGGCACAGCTCCGATTTCGCATGCTCCGTATCGTCTGGCGCCTGCGGAGTTGAGAGAACTCAAGGTGCTGTTAGATGATTTGCTGGAGAAAGGTTTTATCCGACCTAGTATGTCGCCGTGGGGAGCACCCATCTTGTTTGTGAATAAGAAGGATGGCTCAATGCGGATGTGCATTGATTTTCGCCAGTTGAATAAAGCCACTGTCAAGAACAAGTACCCGTTGCCTAGAATCGATGATCTGTTTGATCAGTTGCAAGGTTCTATGGTGTATTCAAAGATTTGATCTTCGCTCAGGGTACCATCAGCTGAGAGTGAGAGAACAAGATGTCGCGAAGACTGCTTTTCGAACCAGGTACGGGCATTTTGAGTTTCTGGTTATGCCGTTTGGATTGACTAATGCCCCTGCAGTCTTTAAGGATTTGATGAACCGAGTTTTCCACGAGTTTATTGATCAGTTTGTGATCGTGTTCATCGACGATATCTTATCAGCTGAGAGTGAGAGAACAAGATGTCGCGAAGACTGCTTTTCGAACCAGGTACGGGCATTTTGAGTTTCTGGTTATGCCGTTTGGATTGACTAATGCCCCTGCAGTCTTTAAGGATTTGATGAACCGAGTTTTCCACGAGTTTATTGATCAGTTTGTGATCGTGTTCATCGACGATATCTTAGTCTATTCGAAGACTCCTTTGGAGCACAAGGAGCATTTGCGTATTGTCCTTCAGACGCTGAGAGACCAGCAGTTGTATGCAAATTTTTCCAAGTGCGAGTTCTGTTTGGATCGCGTCGTATTCTTGGGACATGTGATTTCAGCCGAGGGGATTTCGGTGGATCCTAGCAAGGTTGATGCTGTTCTGAACTGGGAGCGTCCTAGGAATGTTTCCGAGATTCGTAGTTTCTTGGGTCTGGCTGGCTATTATCGTCGCTTCATTGAGGGATTCTCAAGTATAGCAAAGCCGATGACTCAATTGACTCAGAAGGACAAGCGTTTTGTTTGGACTGAGCTGTGTGAGAATTCTTTTCAACTGCTTAAGGAGAAATTGACTAATGCGCCTGTGTTGGCTCTGCCGTCTGGTTCAGGTGGTTTCGTTGTTTGTTCTGACGCTTCGCTTAATGGATTGGGTTGTGTTTTGATGCAGAATGGTCGAGTCATTGCGTATGCCTCACGGCAGTTGAAACCGCATGAGACTCGTTACCCAGTCCATGATTTGGAGTTAGCGGAGGTGGTCTTTGCGTTGAAGATCTGGCGTCAGTACCTGTATGGAGAGCAGTTTGTGGTGTACTCCGACCACAAAAGTTTGAAGTATTTGTTTTCGCAGCCCGATTTGAACATGAGACAGCGTAGGTGGATGGAGTTGCTAAAGGACTTTGACTGCGAGATTAAGTACCAGCCTGGGAAGTCGAACGTAGTGGCCGATGCTTTGAGCAGGAATGCTAGTGAGATGCTTGCGTCGTTGTACATCTCTAAGGATTAGGAGCATCTTAACACTACGGGTTGGAGATTTTACCCGGCTGAGGATTGTGTGGTGGTTTATTCTTTCCAAGTGGAGCCACAGATTGTTTCGACTATTCGAGCAGCTCAGAGGACTGATCCGTCTATCCACGAGTTGAGTTGAAGGTCAGGGCTGGCGAACTTGAGGATTATTCTGTCTCTTTTGATGATTGTTTGAATTTTCGGGGCAGGTTGGTTGTGCCTAATTTGATTGATTTGAAGGAGGAGATCCTTCGGGAAGCGCACTGTAGCAGACATAGTGTTCATCCTGGTGCACGGAAGATGTACCATGATTTGAAGTCGCACTTTTGGTGGGCTGGCCTAAAGAGCGACGTTGCTGGTTTTGTTGCTCGTTGTTTGAACTGTCAGATGGTAAAGGCCGAAAGGATGAGACCTGGTGGTCTGTTGCAGAGTTTGGAAGTGCCCCAATGGAATTGGGAGAACATTGCTATGGATTTTGTGACGCATCTGCCTCGTTCCAGCAGAGGATGCGATGCTATTTGGGTGGTTATAGACCGCTTGTCGAAGTCTGCACATTTTATTCCCTATGGGATGACCTTCTCGTTGAAGAAGATGGCGAAGCTGTACATTGATTTTGTGGTTAGACTTCACGGTGTGCCTGTTTCAATCGTTTCTGACCGAGATCCGAGGTTTACTTCCAGGTTTTGGAAGAGTTTGCAAACAGCTTTGGGTACCAGATTGGCGATGAGCACCGCGTATCACCCCCAGACAGATGTCCAATCTGAGAGAACTATCCAGACATTGGAGGATACGTTGCGAGCTGTTGTATTGGATTTCGTAGGTAGCTGGCAAGACGCGTTGTCTTTAGTGGAGTTTTCCTACAATAACAGCTATCAAGTGACGATTGGCATGGCCCCCTTTGAGGCTTTGTATGGTAGAAAGTGCAGATCGTTGGTATGTTGGGAAGAAGTGGGGGAGAAGCAGCTCTCTGCCCCTGACTTTGTGCAGCAAATGAAAGATCATGTGGATCTTATTAGACAACGGATGAAAGCTGCCCAGGATCGCCAGGCCAAGTATGCGAATAATAGGCGTCGACCTCTTGAGTTTCAGGTTGGTGATCGTGTATTTCTCAAAGTTTCTCCGTTTCGCAGTGTGATGCGCTTTGGACGCAAGGGAAAGTTATCCCCTAGTTACGTCGGACCGTATGAGATTGTTGAGAGGATTTGCCCTTTAGCGTATCGGCTGTTGTTGCCGCCAGAGTTGTCTTCTCTTCATGACGTCTTTCATGTTTCCACGTTGAGGAAGAATGAGCCAGATCCGTCTCATGTGCTTGGAACTGACGAGGTGGAGCTAGATCAATCGTTTAGTTATCAAGAATATCCTTTGCAGATCCTCGGCAGAAAAGAGAAACAGTTGAGGAATAAGACCATTCCGTTGATAATGGTGCAATGGAGCAAACATGGAAGGGAAGAAGCTACATGGGAGCTGGAAGAAAAGATGCAGCGCGAGTGGCCGCATCTGTTTGAGTAGCTGTTGAGCTAAATTTCCAGTAGTTTGTAGCTTTTGGTTGTATTTCTTCCCTAGTTGTTGTTATATGTTTGCTCAGTTATCTTGAACTCTTGGCCTTGTGTTGGGCGAGTTTCGGGTCAAATTCCTCACTTAGAACAATTCTGGAGGTTTTTCGTATTTTTTTTTTGAGTATGGGGAGATATCTGTCAGCAGACATGGTGACGTCATGTTTTCTGTTGTTGTGCGTTGATATAGCAAATGCTGACGTAAGCTTTGCTGTTGAGTTAGCGCGTATTGTTCTCTGTATTGGTTTCTGTCGACAGCGATTGTATTGGGTTGTAACGACGTCATTTAGATTAGTAGAAGCGACGCCGTTTCAGGTAGCGAGCAGATATCTATTGTTGAGAAGTCTGCCAGCAGATAACGTAGGAACTAGTCGTGGGGACAATAGCGTGTTTTTGTGTTGAGAGCTATACGACACCGTTTTGAGGAGCTAGTGACGTAAGCATATCTGTTTGATTTTGATCAGCAGACGTCAACGTTAGTCAACGTCACTATAGCTTGCGACTGGTTGTGGTTACTGTAGCTTGCGTCTGGATAACCAGCTGTTGGCAGAAAGTATTACGTAAGCTAGGCGACGCCGTTTTAATTAGTTGCAACGCTGCGTTTTAGATGTCGTGACTGGTACCAGCTTTTGGAAGGATTTCACGCGAGAGAAACCAGCCGATGGTTTTAGGCGACCAGCTGGTGGCAGATTTGATGACGTAAGCAGTGCGACGTCGTTTTGTTAAGTCGCTGCGACATCGTTTTGATTAGCGTGGTTTGAGAATTCAGCAGTTGGTATCTGCTGGTTGTAGTGTATCTGCTGGTTTGTCGGTGGATGTTTCTAACCAGCTTTTGCGATATGTATTTAAGGAAGACTTGGTCTTCGATTTCAAGCACCAGATCCCATACTTAGCGAAATATTATCTTGGTCGTCGACCTCTGTTCTTCGAACCCTAGAGCACTGTTCACCGTGAGCTTTTCCGGTGAATTCCCGTCGTTTTCGACCGTTGTTTGGTTCGTGCAAGGTAGCGTTGGAATCCTCTCGAGAAACTCTTCCTTTCTATACCATTTTTGGAGGTTGTTGTTAGCTAGAGCGAGGTCGCGAAGTTACTGTCTTGGCCGTGTGTTCGCTGTGAGCAGGTTGTTGTTCAGCTTTCTCGGGACCTTTGATTGTGGTAATTGTGCTAGGAATTAAGGTACGGATTGGAGCTTGTAATACAGCGATGTTATGGCTTGGATAATTTGTGAGATGGCTATTGCTGGCTGCTGTTTGTGAGATGACTGTTGGTTATGTGGTGTATACTTGCTGATGCTATTACTCTTCCTTTCTATACCATTTTTGGAGGTTGTTGTTAGCTAGAGCGAGGTCGCGAAGTTACTGTCTTGGCCGTGTGTTCGCTGTGAGCAGGTTGTTGTTCAGCTTTCTCGGGACCTTTGATTGTGGTAATTGTGCTAGGAATTAAGGTATGGATTGGAGCTTGTAATACAGCGATGTTATGGCTTGGATAATTTGTGAGATGGCTATTGCTGGCTGCTGTTTTGTGAGATGACTGTTTGTTATGTGGTGTATACTTGCTGATGCTATTATTGTTTCGCATGTGTATATGCTTGTTATTCCAGCATGTTGCATACACGCATTTGCATCTCCGTTCAGCTTTTGCAGCCATTGCTTCGTTGTTATTGTTCTGTTTACTTACCATGATGTGAGGGCGAGCGGCAATACCGCACTCTCATCTCCCTGCTGGGATTTGTTAGCCACCATGCGCCGAGTGGTTAACTACCACAGTTCATGGGCGAGGCAACGGCAGGTTGAGTTGTTGATGCGTCTGGTAAGGGTGGGCGAGTAGGGGTGAGTGGGTAGCACCCACATGTCCTACACTCACCGTGGCCACATATTCTGTTGCAGATCTCGTTGAGCTGTTTTTTCTTTCCTCATGCATAGCATCTGCATTTTATTCATGCTGTTTACTGCTGTTTATAGTTGCTCTGCTCTCCGTACTGGGGTTTGAGCCCATGTCCCTCTGGGGCTTGGTTGTTTTCCTTGTGGTGTTGTTTTCAGGAAACCCAGGTTTTACAGCTGGTCGTGGTTTTAGCCCAGCTGGAGGTGCCCCAGGAGGTGGTTAGAGTATCCCAATAGCGTATAGCATATTTATATGTATCGGTCCAGTTAGCCGGGGATATGCCCCGTGCTTCGTTGGTGTATTTGATTGTTGGAGTCTGATACTTGTTTTATGCTATACTATTATTGTTGTTATGATTTTCGTAAACTGGGATTCTATTTTGAGTATCGTGTTATTTTAAATTATATTTTTTTAAACCGTCAGGCCAAAAGCGAAAATTTTACCCGCTTTTTGATAGCTTCCGCATGTGTTTTGGTGTTTTTACTCTGTTTAGAGCACGAGGCCTGACAACTACATCTATAGTCAAATCTGATCACGCTAACGATATTGTTCCCTTATGCCACACCCGTTTTAATGTTAGCGATACCATAGTTGGATCTGTCTTTGCGGCTAAAATCTGTTTTGTGCCCGAGTACTATTTTCGTTAGCCAAATCTGTTTTCACTTCAGCGATAAGTCCCCAGTAGTCGAATCTGATGCTCAGTGATATTTTAAAGTGAAACGAGTTTTAAAAGAAGTAAACCTGATGATTTTCAGATCTGTTGTCAACCAATGAGTGTAAGGGAAGAAAAGTTATCTTTAAAGGATTTATGGTGTAGATAACAGACGGTCATAAAGGAAGGGTGAGCAGCTTTCAAGACAGTTGCCCCTTCACAAAGGAAGGGTGAGCAGTCGTCGAGCGTGTCGGTTGCCCCTTCATATAGGGCTTCATTCCATAAATACTGAATTCAGAAGTAGCTTGATCAAGTGCCAAATGACCTAAGGAGAGCTTCTAAGCTATAAATCACAAGAAAATAATGATGAGATCTGGGTTATGTCCCGAATCTATTTTACGAAATATGTTCAAGTTTAAATTCCTTCCTTTAAACTAAGCTATGTTCAGATATGAGATGTTTGCCTGCATTAAACGAATTTGTTATTCTCATATTTTACTTGCTGAGCCTCTACGCTCATTAACTTTTAAATGGTGCAGGTGAGACAGATCTGGGGCAGACGGGCGGAGGGAGCTGAACCAGCTGTGGTGATTGTGTTTATCAAATGGCCAGCGATTCCTTGTCTTAGATGTTGTTGTTTTTGATATTTTGACAAATCTGTATTAGATCCATTAAAACAATGTTGAATTCATATATAATTCTAGTAGTTGTATTATCATACATTGAAACTTATATCAAATCTGTTATTCGAATTGTTCCAGCTATTTATACTTGGCGCCAATATGTGTTTGCGTTTCGAATTTTCTGTGTAAGGAATACACCTTACACAATTATCATTCAGTCCCTCTTTTCCTTTTATTATCTCATTTAACCCAAATCCGTTGACACCCATGGGCATGGGCGTCACACATCTAGTAGCTTTAGACGTGAAATCTGATGTAGGAATCTTCCTAGGATATTCAGCCGTGAGCAGAGCATATCACGTCTTCAACAACAGAACGCTGACTGTAGAAGAATCAGCTCACGTGGTGTTTGATGAGACTAACTTTCGATCAACTTCAGCTACGAACCTAAACGATTTGTGCACCCATATGGAATCAAACAACCTAGATGAATCAAGTGATAATGAGGCGCAGATCAGAATCAAAGCTGATGATCAGCATGCACTGGACACACCAATTACCAACACTGATATTCAAAATGTAGCACAATCTGATGTACCAGGTAACATCGAAGTCATTGGTTTGACTAACGTTGATCCAATGCAGGACCAGCAAGAAACAAGTGTGCCAGCTGTCGAGGCACTTTACACGACGCGCAAGCTGATGTAGATCACACACAAGCTGATACAGATCACACACAAGCTAATACGGATCACACTCAAGTTGATACAGATCTCACGCAAGCCGATGACCCAAACAGATCAGGCATCATCACCCATGCTGAACCAGTTCAGATCATAGGCGTAAGCACACAACATGAAGCAAAACCTTTGGACCTGATATTCGGTGGCATAGAAATCACCCACCTGAGCAGGTCATAGGTAATGTTACTTCACCAGTTCGCACATGAGGCCAGATTATGCATGGGTTTTTCAATTCATAATTAATTTCTCATATAGATCTTAAGCCTCAATAAACCTGAGCTGGGTAAAAGCGATGCAGGAAGAACTAAATCAATTTGAACAAAATAAATTATGGCAATTAGTTCCCACTGTATCGTGGTATAATAGGCTCTCTGCTTTATCTAACAGCTAGCAGACCATACATCATGTTTGTTGTCTGTATGTGTACTAGATTTCAAGCAGAGCCAATTGCTGTGAAACGCATTTTAAAATACCTTAAGTGTACTCCTAATGTGGGTTTTTGGTATCCAAATACTCCAGCTTTCAACTGATCGGGTACAGTGATGCAGATTATGCAGGTTGTCAAATTGATATGTGAAGCACGAGTGGCACTTGTCAATTCATAGGAGATTGTTTGATGCCATGATTCAGTAAGAAGCAGACTTCAATCGCCACTTCCTCAGCTGAAGTAGAGTACTTAGCAACTGCGAGCAACTGCGAGCTGCTATGCTCAGATCTTATGGGTACAACATCAGCTTAGGGACTATGGCATTGATGCTTCTGAAGCTCCTATATTATGCGACAATACCAGTGTTATTACCACCACTCAGAATCCTTTGCTGCATTCGCGAACCAAGCACATTGACATCAGGTGTCACTTCATAAGAGATCACGTTCTCAAGAAGGACGTCAGGCTAGAATACATTTTAACAGAACAGCGAGTTGCTGATATCTTCACCAAGCTACTGCTTGACGCTAAATTTTCTTATTTTCTAAATATTCTTGGTCTCTCAGAACTGAACTAATCTGTCGATTGCAGGTTATCTATGAGTTACTCAGCTTAAATAGGGGAAACCTCAGATAAGATGTAATAAGCCTTAAGTCAGATGAATGTGTGTGGGCTGATTGGATTCATATTACACACATATACTGTCTGATGCTTATCCCAGAACTGATCTGACATTACCTCTGCTGACATCAAATAAACGGTTGTGATTATTTTAAAAGGTGCTGTATTTTTAATTAAATTTCAAGTGTCTTTTTACATTCAAAACCCGCCAATCGTTTCCTAACACATGTGCTGTCAGTGTATGAATACACTACCAATATTTTCTCTCACCGTTTCAATTTATATTTATGGTTTATATTCTCATATCATGCATGCTGTTTTTCTACAAACGGGAAGACATGATTCAGATACCCACAAAAAGGGAGTAAATATTTCAAATCTGTTGATTTCGTGCTTAATATTATCCAAATTTGTGTAATAAAATAGGGGAGATTGTTGGATCTGCTATGCAAATCAGATCTAGTTTTATGAACACAAAACTTGTTATTATGTTACTTATGGTCTACACGAGTGCACAGGTCTAAGCAGTGTGCTGTAGAAGATCAGAACGACGTAGAGCTTAAGAGCGATGCAGATCCGCTTAGAGTATAGCAGATCAGCTTAGAGCATCGCCGATCAGCACAGAGCATCACAAATTAGCTTAGAGTATTGCAAATCAGATTAGAGCGAAACATATCAGCTTAGAGCAATACGATCATCTTAAATCATCACCAATCAGTTCAGAGCGTGTCGATCAGATTATAACGTCTCCAATTAGCAGAGAGAATCGATCAGCTCAGAGGAGCAGCACAGATAAGATCGTAGCAGAACATTTCAAACAAATCATAGCTGAATCGAGAAGAATGAAGCAGCTCAGAGCTATACAAAAAATAACTAAATAGCTCAGAACTGTACAAAGAAGAACGGAACAGATTACAATAGAACGATGTAGAGCTTAAGAGCGACACAGATCATCTCAGAGAAAAACAGATCAGATCATAGCTTAAGTGAAGGAATCAGATTAGAGAATATTCAGACTGGAGCATCGTAGTAAGAACAACTTGAAGTATATTATTAAATCAGAATAGATCAGAGCAATGTCAGCTCAGAGAACAGCTCAGACCTCACAAAAAGCTATCATCTTAGAGTGTAAGAGTTTTTCAAATCAGAGCTTGAAGAGTTCAGTTCTCAGGTCAGTATTTAAATCTCAGGTTTCAAATCAAATCAGCTCAGAGGAACATTTCTAGATGAGCTTACAATTGAGTATCATATCAGACCAGTAAAGGTTCAGCTCTGGATCAGATTGCAAGAACAGCTTTCAGTTTGCGTGAACAGTGAACAGTGAACAGCTCAGAGCTTACAAAGCATTCCGATTAGAGCAAAGTTTGTGCAGCTCAGGATCTCAAATTAGCAAAAAGTAAATCAGATCAGATCGAATCAAGTGATCAATCTCTGGATAAATTACTGGACGCTATTTCTATACATAACGGTAACCTTCCAATGATCAGGTATGAAGAAAAGGAAGTCTTTCATAAATGGAAAGAAGATCAATTATCCAGAAAATCAATCAATCAAAGGATCGAGCAGATCAGAAGATCTACAAATGAAAGACGAGGTGACGAACATACATAGATATCGATAACAAAACAGAAACATGCATACATATGCAAGAAACAAAACACAGACTGAAAGCGTGATCTATCAGATCGCGCACTAAAACCTTACTGTTCATTCATCATCTTCACCTTGATTTTTCTCCCAAAATATTTAAAGTTTTTATTCTGAGTTGTAAACATTCTCTGTAGTTTTTGTCCATTCAAGTGTAAATAAAAACAAAGCATGGATAGCGAGCGTAGCTTAATCATCTCAGAGCTGATAAATTGTAATAGCGAACAGATCGCGTGTCTGTTCCTTGTCGTAGAGAACTAGGAGTTCTCACAGTTGAGGATGTTGGGATTGGGTTATTGAAGAAGCTGATGTAATCAAATTCTTTAGTGGAAATCCTTCATGTACAAGGAAGAAGGGGAGACATAGGAGTTTAAGCTCCGAACTTCCATAAACAAACTCTCGTCCCCTTACTTGTACCTGTACAATGAAAAAGGGGAGACATAGGAGTTCAAGATCCAAACTTCCAGAAACAATATCTCGTCCCTTTACTTTTACTGCATTCAGTTTTTATCTTTACTACATTCAGATTTTAAATCTGTTCACTGTTCAATTGAATTCATTCCACACATATATTTGCTACTCGAGAGAACAGATCGCGCTGAGATCCTCCGAGCTGGTAACTCAGCTCAGAGTTAAGCCGAAGGCTAGTAAAACTGTTTTTAAAGGATTTTCATGAAAAGTTGTGAAGTAGTTCATTCACCCCCCTCTCTGAACTCACGAGCTGTCATTTCAACTGTCTTTTTGATCCCAACAGACATGTTGTCTAGCTTTAGAGCTACAGTAGTTTTTTTCCATGTCGTTGTTCGTTTTCGGCCTCAATTTGGTTAGAAGTGTGATTTCTACAGCCATGAATTTCGATCGAAGATTCCACTGATCTCAGCCATTGATATGTTTGGGTTGCTATCATTGGAGAATTCTAGGTTCATGATCTATGCGTTGGCTGTATCCCAAAGCCTCGTTTGGAGCTTAGTGACATTCCCATCGCTCGAGATTTTCCCAACGTCTTTCCCGAGGAGATTCCTTGTTTCCCTCAGAGACGGGAGATCGACTTCATTATGAGTTGGTGCCTAGAACAACCCTTATTTCGAGAGCCCCGTATCGATTGGCAGCAGCAAAGTTGAGAGAACTGAAGGTACAGTTGAGAGATCTTGTGAGGACTAGAAATTATTAATTGGTGGTTAATTAGTTAATCAGATCTGGGCGAGGATTGGCTAATAGAGAAGTTAACCATCGGGTTTTCAGATTTGACGAAGAACAGATCAGATTTTAGTTGTCGATTGCTATCGGGTGGCTTGGAGAAGCTAAGCTATTAGGATTCCCGCGTGAGTGCTAGCGAGAATCAGATTTGAGACGTCCCTCGTGTGTTTGAGCAATTTTCTTTAAAAAAGAAAGTAAAACAATGTCGTTTTGAGTGTATTGATGCGGTGTCGTTTTTGGGTGCTAGTCAGATCTGGTGTTGCAAGAGGAAGCAGATTCGGTTAGCGAAGAGAAGTCAAGCGTTAGTCAAAGGTACTGTGTGGAACGGTCTGGTTCATGAGTTGGTGTAGACCAGTGCAGTTTAATGATATCAGATTTGGTCAAATCTGGAGGAGCGCTAGTGGGTCTGAGTGAGTGAGATCTGTTTTAGATCTGGAGATAGAGCGACATCGTTTAGTGTTAGTGAACATGAACCCCTATGCGACGTCGTTTTGATTAGTAGCGCGTGTTTAGAGTAGAGAAGTCATATCTGAGATAGCGGAGCCAGAGTTGATGTGAGGATTGAGAAATTCGAATTTAGAGTTTTCAGATTTTGGAATTTCGAATTTTTGGTGAAATCTGATTCTTTGGCGTTTAGAAGTAATACGCTTTCGTTTCGTGAAATCAGACGTAAACGCAAGTCAACGGTACTGTAGCGTGTGAATAATGCGTCGTCGTTTTGCTATTCAGTAGTAGCGCTTGAAGAGGTATCTGCTGGCAGCTGAGGCACGGGTGCGAGAATTGACGAGAACGCGACATGTGTTGGTCAACTTTTTGGTGTTGACTGCTGATATTGTAGCGCTATCAGCTGTTGCGTTTGGGAGGAATTGATTTAGTCGAGCGACCAGCTGTTGGTTTGAGGAACCAGTCGCCGATGGTGAAGCGACGTCGTTTTGATAAGTTGAAACGCAGCGTTTTGAGTGCAACACTTTGTGATCAGCTGTTGCAGCAATGATGACGTGTTCTTGATACGTCGTCGTTTGAATTGTGTAGCGTGACCAGACGTTGGTTTGATCAGCTGTTGGCAGCGAGGATGACGTATCCCTGATGCGACGTCGTTTTGTGTAGTTACGCTTTGAGTTAATAAGCGTATTTCAGCTGTTGGTTGTTTTGGTAGGAATCTGACATCAGCTGTTGGAACGCTGCGACGTCGTTTTGATTAGTTGATGCGGCGTCGTTTTGGTGCGTGAAGAGAAATACAACGTCTGATGGTTATAGCTGGTTTCTGTTGTAAGATTCCTACTGTTACGTCGTCTGATAGATTAAACCAGCAGCTGTTGTATGGAGTTATATAGATAAGTGTTGATCGACACTTAGAATTATTTAGAGCCCGATATTTCTCATCTCCATCTTCAAACCCTCGTTTTAGCTACTGTTCATCGAACGTTTCTTCCCTAGATTTCTGTCGATTCCAGCCTTTTTTTTTTGATGATTTTGGTGGCGCTGGATTTCTTGTGAGTTGCTCTGTCGATTGCTACTCATTTGAGGTGGTGGAACGACTTGTGGAAGTGAGCGTGAAGCCGCTGGTGTACGAGGATTTCTAGAGAAATCTGTTTGAGGGTTATTTGATTGTTGTGCTCTTCTGGGTAAGTGATTCCTTGCCAATTTAAGCCTCTCTTAAGAGTTGATTAGTACTCTGTAGGATTTGGTAGCTGATTTATGCTACTGGACCTTAGAACCTTAGCTGTCGAGTTCGAAAATTTAACTGAATTGTTAGATACCTGGTACAGATTTCAGTTCCAGGGAGTCTCTGCCGTGTTTGTGTTAGAGTAGATGCCCAACTAGCCAACTTGTGGCGTGTGGGTTTTGCTGACTCTTGTACAAACGATCTTTATATATGATATTCGCATTTTCTATATATGGCATTCTTTACTTTCATTATGTGTGTAATGATTTACAATTGTGTTGAGTAAAGACCTAGAATACGCTAAAGCGTATGTTAGATGTGATAGTGGGTATGACGGCTATCATGAAACACATCTAATAGTCGCTGTGTATTCTGAACATGTTCCTAGTCGATTGGGCCGTCAAAATGAGGATAAGGC
>KV000490.1:39769-60728 GCA_001598015.1 Dorcoceras hygrometricum | reverse complement strand
CTGATCGTCACCGGAAAATTGTTTCCGGCCAGTTCGACGAGGAGAATCCATTCGTGCTGATCTCATCAGGGCTTCTAGTGCAGCCTGACGAAGGAGTCTCGGATCTAGTCGTGGACCGGATTGGCGTAACTACCGCAATCTACCGAGAAGAGCCGGGTTCTTGAAACACCGGTTGGAGCCAGGCACAAGTGCCAGCGAGGTAACATGCTAAACATCCTATGAATGTCGTAGAATGTAGATTTGATTTTCGTATTGATCGCCTCCCGGTCTTCTGTTTATCGTTCTTCCGCTGCCTGGCCGGGGGGCGAGTCTCGGATCTAGTCGTGGACCGGATTGGCGTAACTACCGCAATCTACCGAGAAGAGCCGGGTTCTTGAAACACCGGTTGGAGCCAGGCACAAGTGCCAGCGAGGTAACACGCTAAACATCCTATGAATGTCGTAGAATGTAGATTTGATTTTCGTATTGATCGCCTCCCGGTCTTCTGTTTATCGTTCTTCCGCTGCCTGGCCGGGGGGCGGATCCGGATCCCCAACAGTTTGCCGAGCCAGGAGAGATCTGGTTGCTTAGGCCGTGAATTGCAGCGGCTTGTGAGAACTCTGTTGAGGTATTTGAGGCTTGAAGATACGAATTGAGCAGATTTAACAGCTTTGAGCATGGACGTGGTTGTGATTGATGTTATGAAATCTGCTGATGTGATTTTACGTGATACAGTTTGTTAAATTTTTTGAGTTGTACATTCTGTTTTACGTATTGAATTGTATGCATTGTGAATTGAATATTGAATTGGCATACATGCATACATCTTGAGCCTGGTTGACAGATTGATTGATGACCTGATTGAGAGCCACGTTGTAACTGGTCGACAGATGTGTCTTGCCTGAAAATTCCAACGCTATCATCGGAGTGGTGACTACCGGATTCGAGTGTCTACCACCGAGCTGTGATGGGTTGACGGGCTCTGAAGATCACGGACCGATGATTTCCCCGGTTGATACACCGTGCGTGGTATAGAGGCTCGACTGAGATGATTTGCCAGTTGATACACTGGTCTAGCTATCCGATCCTTGATAGCCCTCCTTCATTGCATAGCATCGATTATAGCATGTTGCATGATTAGCTGTTTTGATAGCTCTTCGTACTGAGGCTTGACCTCGTATTTCTTTTCCTGCTTTTGTGTTGTTTGGGTCTGTGTTACCCATTTGCAGGATCTTCCGGTAACCAAGCTGGACCGAGTGGAGTGCCAGCTGGTCGATCCCCGTTTCCTTAAGTCCCAGTATACTTTTATTATGTATTGAACCAGGGGATGCCCTGCGTCTTTATGTATTTTGGGGATCGTTGATGATTGATATTTGTTGTCACCTGTATTGTATGAGTTTGATTGAACTCATATTTTGAGTACTGATATTTTGAATATATGTTTTGAATTCAGGCCCAAATGATTTCGAAAAATTTTTAAGCCCGATTGTACGCTTCCGTGATTATGTGTTAATTGTGCTATAATCTCTGTTTATTAGCATGGGGCCTGACATTTTTGGTATCAGAGCTTAAAATGGGATAAGCTCGATTTCTTTTGATCACACTCGATCTAGGCACAGAGTTTTGATTTGATTTTGAGTGACTCTGTGATCTTTTATCTGTCTGTGTGATATATATGCTTTGAGATCTTATCTCTAGACTTGTTTAGATGGCGCCGAGGAGAGGAAGAGGTAGGACGACTAGACGTACCGAGGAGGGGTCTAGGGCAGGTAGCGATGATGATGCTCATCAGGTTCAGAACGTTACTAGACAGATAGGCGAGATGGAGTTGGTTTTAGCTAGGTTTCAACGGACGAACCCTCCGATGTTTTCTGCAGCCGAGGGTGGTGCGATGGCTGAGGCTTGGTTAGTTCAGATGGAGGAGTTGTTCGATATTTTGGAGTACGCTCCTGAGAAGAGACTGAAGCTGGAGGTGTTGCAGCTGAGAGATAACGCACAAAGCTGGTGGAGAGGTACTTCTCGTATCCTTCGTGATAGTGGGGCTGTGATCACTTGGGAGAGATTCTGTGAGGTGTTCCGACAGGAGTATACCCCGGAGTCCTTCTATAACAATCGCGAGCGAGAGTTCGACAACCTGAAGCAGGGTAACTTGCGAGTGGCTGAGTATGCCCGACAGTTTTCTGCTCTTTTGATCTATGTGCCACACGTAGCCAACCAGGAGAGGACGAAGAGGAACAAATTTCTGAAAGGTTTGAGGCCTGATCTGTACCGGATGGTTTTGTCTGGTTCACCTGCGACCTATATCGATGTAGTGAACCGAGCGGTGGATATTGAGGAGAGTTTGCTGGAGGAGGATGCTCCGACTCGGCTGACTACTGGACGCACCTATCAGCCTGTTCAGGATGCATCGCAATCTTTTTATTCTTCTCAGGGGTCGCAACAACAGACGAATCGCCAAAGGTTTCGAACTCGGGGAAATAGTTCAAGAAGAAGGCGAATTCGAGTTCCTCTGGTTCTGCGAGTTCTGGTTTTGGCAGTGGTTCAGGCGGCATATCTTGTGGACAGTGCGGAGGAAGGCATCCGACTTCGCAGTGTCGTGGAGTTCAGGGGTTTTGCCATAATTGTGGACAGCCCGGACATTTTCAAAGAGTATGTCCTTTGTTGAGGGGTCAGTCTTCAGTTCCTTCGTAGCAGGGATCAGCTGGTGGTTCTTCTCAGAGACCGCAGTTTCCTGCCCCTACCCAACGATCTGGATTCCAACCCCGTGAGCCTTCTAGGTTTGGAGCACCTTTGAGACATCAGTTTCAGATTCCACAGCAGGCCCAGGCGAATGCTTTGACGAGAGAGCAGGCTGAGGAGACACCTGCCATAGTGATCGCAGGTACATGCTCTATTTTTTATTTTCCTGCGAGAGTTCTATTTGACACTGGTGCATCACACTCTTTTATTTCTGAGTTTGTTTGTGAGCATGGGTTGAGTTCTTCCCCATTGTGTGATGTTGTTTCCGTGTCTACCCCTGCTGGTGTGAGTCTGTGGTCCCGTGAAGTGGTGTTGGATTGTGTGCTTTGATTTGATGAGCATATGTTGGTGTCCAATCTGATTTTTTTGGGAATCAGAGATTTTGATTGCATCTTGGGAATGGATGTATTGTCTAGCTATAAGGCTACTGTTGACTGATTTCATGGTGTGGTGAGATTTCGCCCTGATTCGGGTGAGAAGTGGGAGTTCTACGGTGCTGATTCGCACTTGAAGATTCCACTGTTGTCCGCCATGGAGATGTTTAGTCTTCTATCGCTGGATAATGCTGGATTCATGATTTATGCACTTGACGTTTCCCAAGAGCCACGATTGGAGTTGAGCTACATTCCGATCGTTCGAGAGTTTCCCGACGTGTTCCCGGATGAGATTCCTGGATTCCCTCCGAGACGTGAGATCGACTTCAGTATCGAGTTGGTGCCCGGTACCACCCCGATTTCTAGAGCTCCGTATCGGTTGGCGCCAGCAGAGTTGAAAGAGCTGAAGGATCAGTTGAGAGATCTCTTGGAGAAAGGCTTCATCAGACCGAGTATGTCGTCTTGGGGAGCTCCGATTCTTTTTGTGAAGAAAAAGGATGGGTCTATGAGGATGTGCGTGGATTTCCGACAGTTGAATAAAGCAACGGTGAAGAAAAAGTATCCTTTGCCGAGGATTGATGACTTGTTCTATCAGTTGTAAGGATCGATGGTGTACTCTAAGATTGATTTGCGCTCTGGTTATCACCAGTTGCGGATTAGAGACGCTGACGTAGCGAAGAAAGCTTTTCGGACTCGATATGGGCATTATGAGTTTCTGGTCACGCCGTTTGGGTTGACGAATGCCCTAGCTGTTTTCATGGATTTGATGAATCACGTCTTTAGTGAGTACATCGATCAGTTCGTGATCGTCTTCATAGATGACATCCTAGTGTATTTGAGGATCTTGAGAGAGCATTAGGAGCATCTGAGATTGGTTTTGCAGAGATTGAGAGACTCGCAATTGTACGCCAAGTTCAGCAAGTGCGAATTTTGGATTGACGGAATTATCTTCTTGGGTCATGTGATTTCAGCGCAAGGGATTTTGGTGGATCCGAGTAAGGTCTAAGCAGTTCTTAACTTGGAGAGACCTAGGAACGTTTCCGAGATCCGTAGCTTTTTGGTATTGGCAGGCTATTACAGGCGTTTTATCGAGAAGTTCTCTTCGATAGCGAGGCCGATGACTCGATTGACTCAGAAGGATCGAAAGTTTGTTTGGACTGACGAATGCGAGTACAGTTTTCAGACGTTGAAGGAGAAGTTGACTACTGCTCCTGTTTTGGCTCTAACGTCTGGATTCGGAGGATTCGTTGTGTGCTCCGATGCTTATCTCAATGGTTTGGGATGTGTTCTGATGCAGAACGGGTACAATTGTTTATGCGTCTCTACAGTTGAAGCCTCACGAGACGAGGTACCCTGTTCATGATTTGGAGTTGGCTGCGATAGTGTTTGCCTTGAAGATTTGGCGACATTATCTGTATGGTGAAGAATTTGTGGTGTACACCGACCACAAGAGCCTGAAATATATCTTCACACAGTCTGATATGAATATGAGGCAACGACGTTGGATGGAATTGCTCAAATACTTTAACTGTGAGATTCAGTATCAACCTGGGCAGATGAACTTGGTAGCAGATGCTTTGAGTAGTAAGACCCAGTCTGCGATGCTTTCGTTTTTGAGTGTTTCGAAAGTCTATAAGCAGTTGAGTACTTCTGGTTGGCGATTCCAGACGGGTGATCAGTACTTTATGGTTTCTTCGATCAAAGTAGAACCACAGATTGTGAGTGACATCAGGGAGGCGCAGAGGACCGATCCATTTATTCATGAGTTGAAAAGTAAAGCTCGAAGTGGTCAGTCTGAGGATTTCTCTGTTACTTCTGATGGATGTCTGAGATTTCGAGGAAGATTGGTGGTTCCGAACTTGATCGATTTGAAAGAGACCATTCTGAACGATGCACATTGTAGCCGGTATAGTGTGCATCCGGGCGAGAGGAAGATGTATCATGCTTTGAAGTCTCACTACTGGTGGGAAGGCATGAAGAGCGACATCTCTGGTTTTGTTGCTAGATGTCTGAATTGCCAGCAGGTCAAGGCTGAGAGGATGAGACCTGGTGGATTGCTACAGAGTTTGGAGGTGCCCCAATGGAATTGGGAGCACATCGCCATGGATTTTGTGACTCATCTACCTAGATCGAGTAGGGGATGTGATGCGATTTGGGTGGTGATTGATAGACTTTCGAAGTCAGCCCATTTCATTCCTTATGATGTGAGGTGTTCCATGAAGAAAATGGCGAAACTGTACATCGACCATGTGGTTAGAATGCATGGAGTTCCTGTTTCGATAGTGTCTGACAGAGATCCGAGGTTCACATCTCGTTTTTCGAAGAGTCTGCAAGCAGCGATGGGTTCGAGATTGGCTATGAGTACAGCCTATAACCCACAGACATATGGTCAGTCTGAGAGGACCATTCAGACTTTAGAGGATATGCTGCGAGCAGTTGTGGTGGATTTCAGTGGTGGCTGGCAGGATTCTTTGTCCTTGGTTGAATTTTCGTATAACAACAGCTACCAGGTGACTATCGGGATGGCTCCATTTGAGACGTTGTATGGTCGTAAGTGCAGATCTCCGATTTGTTGGGAAGAAGTTGGTGAAAACAGCTTTCTACCCCTGAATTTGTGTAGCATATGAAAGATCAGATTGATTTGATTCAAAGTAGAATGAAGGCTGCACAAGATAGATTTATCAGCTATGCTAATCGAAGACGTCGACCGTTAGAGTTTGAGGTTGGCGATCGAGTATTCCTCAAAATTTCTCCTTTCAAGAGCGTGATGAGGTTTAGATTTAAAGGCAAATTAGCTCCTAGATTCGTTGGTCCCTTCGAGATTATTGAGCGGATTGGACAGTTGGCTTATCGATTGAGGCTGCCTGATGAGTTAGCAGCGATACATCACGTTTTTCATGTATCAATGTTGAAGAAATATGAGCCAGATCCTTCCCATGTGTTGAGAACCGACGAAGTTGAGCTGGATTCTACCTTGAGCTATGTAGAATATCCAGTGCAGATTCTGGATAGGAAGGAGAAGCAGCTGAGGAACAAAGTGATTCCGTTGGTGATGGTCCAATGGAGTAAGCATGGCCGAGAAGAAGCTACCTGAGAGGTTGAGGAGAAGATGAGACATGAGTGGCCTCATCTATTTGAGCACTGATAGTGTAATTCCAGGTAATTTCTAAGCTTTGATTTGAGCTTGTTTAGTTGTTGGTGATCGATTTGACTATTTGATTGTTTCTGCCCGTGAGTTTGCCTTTTATTTCGAGGACGAAATCTCTTAAGGTGGGGATAATGAGAGGATTGAGAAATTCGAATTTAGAGTTTTCAGATTTTGGAATTTCGAATGTTTGGTGAAATCTGATTCTTTGGCGTTTAGAAGTAATACGCTGTCGTTTCGTGAAATCAGACGTAGCTCATTTCGGACGTCAACGCAAGTCAACGGTAATGTAGCGAGTGAATAATACGTCGTCGTTTTGCTATTCAGTAGTAGCGCTTGAAGAGGTATCTGCTGGCAGCTAAGGCGCGGGTGCAAGAATTGACGAGAACGCGACACGTGTTGGTCAACTTTTTGGTGTTGACTACTGATATTGTAGCGCTATCAGCTGTTGCGTTTGGGAGGAATTGATTTAGTCGAGCGACCAGCTGTTGGTTTGAGGAACCAGTCGCCGATGGTGAAGCGACGTTGTTTTGATAAGTTGAAACGCAGCGTTTTGAGTGAAACGCTTTGTGATCAGCTGTTGGCATCAATGATGACGTGTTCTTGATACGTCGTCGTTTGAATTGTGTAGCGTGACCAGACGTTGGTTTGATCAGCTGTTGGCAGCGAGGATGACGTATCCCTGATGCGACGTCGTTTTGTGTAGTTACGCTTTGAGTTAATAAGCGTATTTCAGCTGTTTGTTGTTTTGGTAGGAATCTATCATCAGCTGTTGGAACGCTGCGGCGTCGTTTTGATAGTTGATGCGGCGTCGTTTTGGTGCGTAAAGAGAAATACAACGTCTGATGGTTACAGCTGGTTTCTGTTGTAAGATTCATACTATTACGTCCTCTGATAGATTAAACCAGCAGCTGTTGTATGGAGTTATATAGATAAGTGTTGATCGACACTTAGAATTATTTAGAGCTTGATATTTCTCATCTCCATCTTCAAACCCCCGATTTAGCTACTGTTCATCGAACGTTTCTTCCCTAGATTTCTGTCGATTCCAGCCTTTGTTTTCGATGATTTTGGTGGCGCTGGATTTCTTGTGAGTTGCTCTGTCGATTGCTACTCATTTGAGGTGGTGGAACGACTTGTGGAAGTGAGCGTGAAGCTGCTGGTGTACGAGGATTTCTGGAGAAATCTGTTTGAGCGTTCTTTGATTGTTGTACGCTTCTGGGTAAGTGATTCCTTGCCAATTTAAGCCTCGCTTAAGAGTTGATTAGTACTCTGTAGGATTTGGTAGCTTAGTTATGCTACTGGACCTTAGAACCTTAGCTGTCGAGTTCTAATTAACTGAATTGTTAGATACCTGGTACAGATTTTAGTTCCAGGGAGTCTCTGCCGTGTTTGCCGAGCCAGGAGAGATCTGGTTGCTTAGGCCGTGAATTGCAGTGACTTGTGAGAACTCTGTTGAGGTATTTGAGGCTTGAAGGTATGAATTGAGCAGATTTAACAGCTTTGAGCATGGACATGGCTGTGATTGATGTTATGAAATCTGCTGATGTGATTCTGTGATTTTACGTGATACAGTTTGTTAAATTGTTTGAGTTGTACATTCTGTTTTCACGTATTGAATTGTATGCATTGTGAATTGAATATTGAATTGGCATACATGCATACATCTTGAGCCTGATTGACAGATTGATTGATGACCTGATTGAGCGAGGTGTCTACCACCGAGCTGTGATGGGCTGACGGGCTCTGAAGATCACGGACCGATGATTTCGCCGGTTGATACACCGTGCGTGGTATAGAGGCTCGACTGAGATGATTTGCCAGTTGATACACTGGTCTAGCTATCCGATCCTTGATAGCTCTCCTGCATTGCATAGCATCGATTATATCATGTTGCATGATTAGCTGTTTTGATAGCTCTTCGTACTGAGGCTTGACCTCGTATTTCTTTTCCTGCTTTTGTGTTGTTTGGGTCTGTGTTACCCATTTGCAGGATCTTTAGGTAACCAAGCTGGACCGAGTGGAGTGCCAGCTGGTCGATCCTCGTTTCCTTGAGTCCCAGTCTACTTTCATTATGTATTGAACTAGGGGATGCCCTGCATCTTTATGTATTTTGGGGATCGTTGATGATTGATATTTGTTGTTACCTGTATTGTATGAGTTTGAGTGAACTCATATTTTGAGTATTGATATTTTGAATATATGCTTTGAATTCAGGCCCAAATGATTTCGAAAAATTTTTAAGCCCGATTTTACGCTTCCGTGATTATGTGTTAATTGTGCTATAATCTCTGTTTATTAGCACGGGGCCTGACATTTTTGGTATCTGAGCTTAAACTGGGATAAGCTCGATTTCTTTTGATCACACTCGAGTCTAGGCACAGAGTTTTGATTTGATTTTGAGTGACTCTGTGATCTTTTATCTGTCTGTGTGATATATCTGCTTTGATATCTTATCTCTAGACTTGTTTAGATGCCGCGGAGGCGAGGAAGAGGTAGGACGACTAGACGTACCGAGGAGGGGTCTAGGGCAGGTAGCGATGATGATGTTCATCAGGTTGAGAACGTTACTAGACAGATAGGCGAGATGGAGTTGGTTTTAGCTAGGTTTCAGCGGACGAACCCTCCGACGTTTTCTGCAGCCGAGGGTGGTGCGATGCATGAGGCTTGCTTAGTTCAGATGGAGGAGTTGTTCGATACTTTGGAGTACGCTCCTGAGAAGAGACTGAAGCTGGAGGTGTTGCAGCTGAGAGATAATGCACAACGCTGGTGGAGAGGTCTTCTCGTATCCTTCATGATAGTGGGGCTGTGATCACTTGGGAGAGATTCTGTGAGGCGTTCCGACAGGAGTATACCCCGGAGTCCTTCTATAACAATCGCGAGCGAGAGTTCGACAACCTGAAGCAGGGTAACTTGCGAGTGGCTGAGTATGCCCGACAGTTTTCTGCTCTTTTGATCTATGTGCCACACGTAGCCAACCAGGAGAGGACGAAGAGGAACAAATTTCTGAAAGGTTTGAGGCCTGATCTGTATCGGATGGTTTTTTCTGGTTCACCTGCGACCTATATCGATGTAGTGAACCGAGCGGTGGATATTGAGGAGAGTTTGCTGGAGGAGGATGCTCTGACTCGGCTGACTACTGGACGCAACTATCAGCCTGTTCAGGATGCGTCGCAATCTTTTTATTCTTCTCAGGGGTTGCAACAACAGACGAATCGCCAAAGGTTTCGACCTCGAGGGAAACAGTTCAAGAAGAAGGCGAAATCGAGTTCCTCTGGTTCTGCGAGTTCTGGTTCTGGCAGTGGTTCAGGCGGCATATCTTGTGGACAGTGTGGAGGAAGGCATCCGACTTCGCAGTGTCGTGGAGTTCAGGGGTTTTGCCATAATTGTGGACAACCCGGACATTTTCAAAGAGTATGTCCTTTGTTGAGGGGTCAGTCTTCTGGAAAAACTTCAGGGAACTCGTTTACTATCTCTACGGCTAATAGCTGAGATCTACCAGCCGTTGATAAGGATGACACAACTCGGGGAATTCTATCAACATGCTTGGCTAAAAACTGGAATGAATTTCCCACTGGTGGGTTAACAACTACCGTTCGTAGTTTGAAATCAATTAATACCCCATACTTAGTTAGCCAATCTATTCCCAAAATCATATCAAATTCTGGCATTGGCAATACAATCAAATCAGCCGTAATCTTGTGTCCTTGAAGTTTAAGCTCTAAACTCCTAATCAGCTCATGTGACACCAGCTGTTCTCCTGAAGGTACTGATACACAATAACCTACCAATACTTGCTCCGGCTGGATAGACAGTTTCTTAACAAATTCAGCCGCAATGAATGAATGTGTAGCTCCTGAATCTATTAAAGCCAGAGAAGGAAATCCAGCTATCGAAATTTCACCTGTAACTACTGTCGAGTCTGGATTGGCTTGATCAGCGATCATTACGTAGGCTCTACTAGTTACCAGCTGCTTGGATTTTGGACAATTCTTCATAATATGTCCTGGCATCCCACATTTATAGCAGACATTTTGTCCAAGTCTGCACTGTCCAGGATGAGATTTCTGGCACTTAGGACACACTGGCCTATTATTACCAGTGGGAACAGAACTAATAGGTTGAATCAGCAGAGGTTTTTTCTCCTGAGGCCTTTGCTGGCTCTTGTTCTGTTTCTTGAATGGCCTCTGATCCTTCTGCTGAAAGGCTTGTCTCTTCTGCTGCCTTTCCTCGTCAAGATCCTTCCAATCCCTTTGAATTTGCAGGGCTCTATCCACTGCTTCTCTGTGGGTCCTTGGCACAGATAGCCTAACATTCATTTTGAACATAGGCTCCAATCCTTCCACGAAATGACTAAATTTCTCTTCTGGGTCACTTCCTATCAATGGCATGAAATAGCACCCTCTTTCAAACACACGTGCATATTCTTGCACAGTTGAACTTCCTTGTTTAAGGGTCAAGAAATCCCTCTTCAATTCAGACCTTTTACCAGCTGGGAAGTATTGTTCAAAGAATACTTGCTTGAAATCTGCCCAAGTTAGGTTCAGCAGATCCACAGACAATTTGGCTCCTTCCCACCAAATCATCGCATCTTCCCTTAACATATAGATAGCGCACCTGGGCCTATCTAAATCAGGCGTCTGGAGGTACTCAAAAATAACCTCCATGGATTTGATCCAGCTCTCAGCGACTAGTGATCAGTAGTACCACTAAACTCCTTGGGTTTCTGTCGTCTGAACTTCTCCTGGGGATCATCATTACTTGGTCCCCTGCTACTGGAAGATTGACCATTGCCTCTGTTATTTGCTCTACCAGCAATCGTAACAATTGAGTAATATTAGCACTATCAGTAGTGGTTTCTTCCAAAGGAATACTTCTGCTGCCTCGTCCTCTTCCTGACATCTTATATTCTATAGACCGCAATCCACCACATATATTTATCAGAACATGCTAAAATAAAAGACAATGCTCTGAAAATAAAACTCACAACTTAGAGGAACAGACGATGAACTTTTATCCAGCTGATGGTGCATGTGTTTATCTCAGGAACGTTGCTCTGATACCATGTTGTGACGCCCGAACCCACGGGAATCACGAATTGGGGAGTAATTAAAAATTTCGAAATAAAAGAAGGGCAAAAAGATAATTTGTTATAAGTTGTATCTCTTATGACTTCAAAAGAAATAGAAACTCGAAGACAAAACTATCAAACATATATTTGCGCGCCAACTACTGAAACTTGTTTGCGGAAAACAGAGTCTAATATATAACTTTGCAATTGCGATTACAACACCTGAATTTCTACATGAATAAACAGCTGTTGTAATTGATTTCAATACAGTACTTCTAAGATACAAAACAACGACTGCTAGGACACGGAATACGTTGGCCATTGACAAACACACATCACCCAGCAGCTGATTCACGTTTAACCACCTGTTCGCTCCTCAGCTGTCGCACCTGCACCATTTTAAAAGCTAATGAGCCTAGGGGCTCAGCAAGTAAAACCTGAATAATAACAAGTTCAAATACCAGGTGGACATCTGATCATTTCATAAGTTAAAGGAACATCAATGCGTAAACATCTCTTAAACATTCGTAAGCTTGGAGACAGGGGAATATAACCCAAATCTCAACATCAATATTTTCATTAGATTTATGACTCAGAAGCTCTCCTTAGGTCCGTGTTGCACCTGATCAAGTGACTACTGATATCAGCATTAGCCATTGGCTTCTTTACGTTGGGGCAACCGACATATAGACGACTGCTCACCCTTCTCTTTATGACCGTCTGTTATCTTTGCCATAAATATTAAAATAAACTTTTGTTCCTTTAACATCATTTCTTAAAACTTTCTTAAAATCCTCGGGTTCCATCATTTAAAACTCTTGCTTCCATTTTGAAATTTCACTGAGTATTCGAACTTTGGATTCATAACTTGTAATGAAACCAGTCTCAAGAGAAACCAGTCGCAAGATAAAATCAGACGTAGTGAACAGTACCAGTTGTAAGGAATATGAACCAGTCGCAAGACAAGAACCAGTCTCAAGGTCTTATATTAAACAAAACGGCGTCGTTAGTGCAAGAAAAGTACTAACATACGTAAAACTAGACGCAAGTATTTTACTAGAAGAAACCAGCTCTAAAGTTTATTTTAAATGAAACGACGTCGTTAGCATATCGACCAGCCGCAGGAAAAATGTTAAAAACCAGTCGCAATGAACAGTAGAAACCAGACAAAAATTTTGGAATGTTTCATACTAAGCAAAACGATGTCGTTCAAAAAAATTTGCCGCGACAATAAAACCAGTCGCAAGAAATGAAACCAGCTGTAAGGAATAGAAATCCAGACGCAATGAATAGTACCAGTCGCAAGACTACTACCAGCTGTAATGAACAGTACTTAGAAACGAATAGAGCAACTGCTGAACTATTAACAAAATGCATCTGCTGGTGAACAGTGCATCTGCTGAATTTTACGAAAGCAATGTAACTGCTGGATTTTAACTTGGTATTTGTAATATCAAAACAAGAAATATACTATCAGTCGTTGCCTATCAAACCAGACTTCATACTGATTCAACTAGCATCTACTGATTACATAGTTATCAAATTATGTTATTACAACTACTAAATTGAAGAACATTCATAAACATTCTGGGAATAAACTCGAATCCTCAGTACTTTAAAACATCATAAAATCTATGGGAAACATTTTGGAAGAATCATAAACATCAAAACATCATTTTCGAACCCATCTTTCTTTCCTTGAACATGTATAAAATTATTTTAAACATGAACTCTAAACATATCATAACATATAGGCAAGGAGACTCAAGAACATCAATATAAGCTTTAAATGGTGAATCAAGAATCAACTTTTACTTGCCTTAAACACAGCTTTGTAACAGCAACCGATTCCTGCAGAAATCTTCTCCTAGAGCAATACACGAACTTCTGGAGAATATTTTGAAGAACACCAAAGATTTTATTTGCAAATGATAAAGATCTTGCTTTGAAAACATATTTAAATATGGAAGGGATTAGTGGGAAGCTACTTGTGAAATCAAGCATGACACAATTAGAAATTTTGATAAAATTCCCTTCCTCTCATTTTAATTTGTAAAACACCAAACCTTTTCCCAAAGAAATCATTTGTCCTCCTTAAAATATTTTCAATCATTTAAAACCTTCTCGTGCATCACTCTGGGAGTCATCGGCTGGAACCAGCTGCGCCACATCTTATTTTCTGATATCAATTTAAATCAGTAATACATATCATTTCATATGCCAAGTGAAATCTATAAAATGAATCAAGATGCATAATGTGGTCCTATGGATTTTTGGGGCGTTACAACTCTACCCTCCTTATTAAAATTTCATCCTCGAAATTTATGTACCAAATAGGTAAGGGTAAAGACTTAGCATATCAGCTTCCGTTTCCCATGTTGCTTATCGCTCCGACTAGTTAGACCATTGTATCTTAACCATAGGAATACTACGGTTTCTTAGCCTTCTAATTTCTCGGAGGAGAATTCTTTCTGGTTTTTCTTCATAACTTAAATCCGGTGATATCTGGATTGGTTCATGACTTATCACATGTGAGGGGTTAGGAACATATTTCCTCAAAGCTGATTGATACGTGAAAAACATTATGCACAGTTGCCAGCTGGGGAGGCAGTGCTAAACGATAGGCTAATGTTCCTATCTTCTCCAAAATCTCATATGGTCCAATATACCTTGGACTCAGTTTCCCTTTCTTCCCAAAACGCATAACTCCTTTCATTGGAGCTATTCTCAGAAATACATGATCACCTATCTCAAAATTCAGCTCCCTTCTTCGATTGTCTGCATAACTTTTCTGTCGACTTTGAACAGCTTTCATTCTTTCCTTTATTTTCCTAACAGCTGCTGCTGTTTGCTCCACAACGTCTGGTCCTAAGCCAGCTCTTTCACCAACTTCATCCCAATGAAGTGGTGTTCTACACTTTCGGCCATACAGAGCTTCATATGGAGCTATTTGAATCGAATCTTGGAAACTGTTATTATAGGCAAACTCTACTAGTGGTAATTTCATATCCCAACCTTCTGAAAAATCCACAATACATGCCCTGAGCAAATCTTCTAAAATCTGAATCACCCTTTCTGATTGTCCATCAGTCTGAGGGTGAAACGCAGTACTGAATGTCAGCTTTGTACCCATAGCTTTATGTAGACTTTTCCAAAATGCTGATGTAAACTTAGGATCTCTATCTGATACAATAGAAACAGGAACACCATGTAGCCTCACTATTTCCTTAACATACAAATCTGCATACCTATTCACCTCGTAGGTTGTTTTAACTGGTAAGAAGTGAGCAGACTTAGTGAGTCTATCAATTATAACCCAGATGGAGTTATATCCTTGAACTGTTCTTGGTAATCCAGTTACAAAATCCATCGCTATACTCTCCCACTTCCATTCTGGAATGGGCAATGGTTTCAGTAATCCAGCTGGTCGCTGGTGTTCGGCTTCACCAGCTGACATGTCAAACATTCAGCTACAAACTTGGCAACATCTCTCTTCATTCCTTGCCACCAATACAACTAATGGAGGTCCTTGTACATTTTAGTACTTCCTGGATGTACTGAATATGGAGCTGTATGCGCTTCCTTCAAAAGTTCATCTCTTATATCTTTTACTTGGGGTACCCAAATTCTCCCCAAATATCTAACAATCCCTTCGTCTGAAAAATAGAGGCTGCTGCCTCTTTCTTTATCTGGTTTAACCCATTTCTGCAATTGTTCATCTTGCAACTGACCTTCTCGAATTTGATTTAACAAATTTGATCTTACTGAGAGGTTTGCTAAGATCACATCCTTACTACTGCTGGACACTATTTCAAGTCCAAACCTTTCAATTTCAGTCGCCAATGGCTTTTTAATAACCAGCTGCGACAATCCCATCGATTTTCTACTCAATGCGTCAGCTACCACATTTTCTTTCCCTGGGTGATAACTGATAGTACAATCATAATCCTTAAGCAGCTCCTGCGTCAGCTACCACATTTTCTTTCCCTGGGTGATAACTGATAGTACAATCATAATCCTTAAGCAGCTCCAACCACCGCCTCTGCCTCATATTCAATTCTTTCTGGGTAAAGAAGTATTTCAAACTCTTGTGATCTGTGAATATTTCACACTTCTCCCCATAGAGATAATGCCTCCATATCTTAAGCGCAAAGACAACATCTGCTAGTTCTAAATCATGCGTTGGGTAATTCTTCTCGTGATCCTTCAGCTGTCTAGATGCATATGAAATGACTTTATGCTCCTGCATCAACACAGCTCCTAGTCCCAACTTTGATGCGTCGGTGTAAATTATGAATTTTCCTTCATCAGTCGGCATCGTTAACACAGGTGCTTCTATCAATGCTTGCTTTATCTTGTCAAAGCTTTTTTGACATTCAACTGTCCAGTTATACTTCACCTGTTTCCTTGTTAACGTAGTCAATGAAACAGCTATCTTAGAGAATACTTGGATAAATCGCCTATAATATCCAGCTAAACCCAAGAAACTCCTTATCTCCGCAACATTCTTTGGTAATGGTCAGTCTCTAACAGCTTCTACTTTAGCTGGGTCTACTTCTATTCCATCCTTAGAAATAATATGGCCTAAGAATGACACCTTCTCCATCCAGAACTCACATTTACTAAATTTAGCAAATAGTTTCTTATCTTTCAAAATCTGGAGAACAATTCTTAAATGTTGAGCATGCTCCCGTCTGGTCTTAGAATACACTAAGATGTCATCAATGAAAACTACTACAAACTGGTCCAAAAATGGTTGAAAGTCTCTATTCATTAAATCCATAAAAACCGATGGAGCATTCGTAAGTCCAAAGGACATAACTAGGAATTCATAATGGCCATATCTACTTATAAAGGCTATTTTGTAAACATCAGATGCCTTAATTTTCAGTTGATGGTATCCAGACCTCAAGTCAATCTTAGAAAACACCACCGACCCTTTCAACTGGTCGAACAGATCTTCTATCCTAGGAAAGGGATACTTATTTTTCATTGTCAATTTGTTCAACTCCCGGTAGTCTATACATAACCTCATACTTCCATCCTTTTTCTTAACAAATAAAACAGGGGCTCCCCTAGGGGAAGTACTTGGTCTAATAAACCCCTTCTTTAACAGATCTTGTATCTGTTCTTTTAGTTCCTTCATTTCCGTTGGAGCTAATCGATATGGTGGTTAAGATACTGGAGCAGCTCCTGGGACCAAATCAATTGAAAATTCCAGCTCTCTGTCTGGTGGTAGTCCCTGGATGTCTTCTATAAAAACTTCAGGGAACTCGTTTACTATCTCTACGGCTAATAGCTGAGATCTACCAGCCGTTGATAAGGATGACACAACTCGGGGAACTCTATCAACATGCTTGGCTAAAAACTGGAATGAATTTACCACTGGTGGGTTAACAACTACCGTTCGTAGTTTGAAATCAATTAATACCCCATACTTTGTTAGCCAATCTATTCCCAAAATCATATCAAATTCTGGCATTGGCAATACAATCAAATCAGCCGTAATCTTGTGTCCTTGAAGTTTAAGCTCTAAACTCCTAATCAGCTCATGAGACACCAGCTGTTCTCCTGAAGGTACTGATACACAATAACCTACCAATACTTGCTCCGGCTGGATAGGCAGTTTCTTAACAAATTCAGCCGCAATGAATGAATGTGTAGCTCCTGAATCTATTAAAGCCAGAGAAGGAAATCCAGCTATCGAAATTTCACCTGTAACTACTATCGAGTCTGGATTGGCTTGATCAGCGGTCATTACGTAGGCTCTACTAGTTACCAGCTGTTTGGATTTTGGACAATTCTTCATAATATGTCCTGGCATCCCACATTTATAGCAGACATTTTGTCCAAGTCTGCACTGTCCAGGATGAGATTTCTGTCACTTAGGACACACTGGCCTATTATTACCAACCCTAACATTCATTTTGAACATAGGCTTCAATCCTTCCACGAAGTGACTCAATTTCTCTTCTGGGTCACTTCCTATCAATGGCACGAAATAGCACCCTCTTTCAAACACACGTGCATATTCTTGCACAGTTGAACTTCCTTGTTTAAGGGTCAAGAAATCCCTCTTCAATTCAGACCTTTTATCAGCTGGGAAGTATTGTTCAAAGAATACTTGCTTGAAATCTGCCCAAGTTAGGTTCAGCAGATCCACAGATAATTTGGCTCCTTCCCACCAAATCATCGCATCTTCCCTTAACATATAGATAGCGCACATGGGCCTATCTAAATCAGGCGTCTGGAGGTACTCAAAAATAACCTCCATAAATTTGATCCAGCTCTCAGCGACTAGTGGATCAGTAGTACCACTAAACTCCTTGGGTTTCTGTCGTCTGAACTTCTCCTGGGGATCATCATTACTTGGTCCCCTGCTACTGGAAGAATGACCATTGCCTCTGTTATTTTGCTCTACCAGCAGTCGTAACAATTGAGTAATATTAGCACTGTCAGTAGTGGTTTCTTCCAAAGGAATACTTCTTCTGCCTCGTCCTCTTCCTGACATCTTATATTCTATAGCCCGCAATCCACCACATATATTTATCAGAACATGCTAAAATAAAAGACAATGCTCTGAAAATAAAACTTACAACTTAGAGGAACAGACGATGAACTTTGATCCAGTTGATGGTGCATGTGTTTATCTCAGGAACGTCGCTCTGATACCATGTTGTGACGCCCGAACCCACAAGAATCACGAATTGGGGAGTAATTAAAAATTTCGAAATAAAATAAGGGCTAAAAGATAATTTGTTATAACCTGTATCTCTTATAACTTCAAAAGAAATAGAAACTCGAAGACAAAACTATCAAACATATATTTGCGCGCAACTTGTTTGCGGAAAATAGAGTCTAATATATAACTTTGCAATTGCGATTACAACACCCGAATTTCTACATGAATAAACAGCTGTTGTAATTGATTTCAATACAGTACTTCTAAGATACAAAACAACGACTGCTACGACACGGAATACGTTGGCCATTGACAAACACACATCACCCATCAGCTGATTCACGTTTCACCACCTGTTCGCTCCTCAGCTGTCGCACCTGCACCATTTTAAAAGCTAATGAGCCTAGGGGCTCAGCAAGTAAAACCTGAATAATAACAAGTTCAAATACCAGGTGGACATCTGATCATTTCATAAGTTAAAGGAACATCAATGCGTAAACATCTCTTAAACATTCGTAAGCTTGGAGACAGGGGAATATAACCCAAATCTCAACATCAATATTTTCATTAGATTTATGACTCAGAAGCTCTCCTTAAATCCGTGTTGCACCTGATCAAGTGACTACTGATTTCAGCATTATCCATTGGCTTCTTTACGTTGGGGCAACCGACATATAGACGACAGCTCACCCTTCTCTTTATGACCGTCTGTTATCTTTTCCATAAATCTTAAAATAAACTTTTGTTCCTTTAACATCCTTTCTTAAAACTTTCTTAAAATCCTCGGATTCCATCATTTAAAACTCTTGCTTCCACTTTGAAATTTCACTGAGTATTCGAACTTTGGATTCATAACTTGTAATGAAACCAGTCTCAAGAGAAACCAGTCGCAAGATAAAATCAGACGTAGTGAACATTACCAGTTGCAACGAATAGAAACCAGTCGCAAGGTCTTATATTAAACAAAACAGCGTCGTTAGTGTAAGAAAAGTACTAACATACGTAAAACCAGACACAAGTATTTTACTAGAAGAAACCAGCTGTAAAGTTTATTTTAAATGAAACGACGTCGTTATCATATCGACCAGCCGCAGGAAAATGTTAACAACCAGTCGCAATGAACAGTAGAAACCAGACGCAAATTTTAGAATGTTTCATACTAAGCAAAACGATGTCGTTCAAAGAAATTTGCCGCGACAATAAAACCAGTCGCAAGAAATGAAACCAGCTGTAAGGAATAGAAATCCAGACGCAATGAATAGTACCAGTCGCAAGACTAATATCAGCTGTAATGAACAGTACTTAGAAACGAATAGAGCAACTGCTGAACTATTACAACAAAATGCATCAGTTGGTGAACAGTTCATCTGCTGAATTTTACAAAAGAAATGTAACTGCTGGATTTTAACTTGGTTTTGTAATATCAAAACAACAACTATACTATCAGCCGATGCCTATCAAACCAGACTTCATACTGATTCAACTAGCATCTACTGATTACATAGTTATCAAATTCTGATATTACAAATACTAAATTGAAGAACATCCATAAACATTCTGGGAATAAACTCGAATACTCAGTACTTTAAAACATCATAAAATCTCTGGGAAACATTTTGGAAGCATCATAAACATCAAAACATCATTTTCGAACCCATATTTCTTTCCTTGAACATCTATAAATTATTTTAAAAATGAACTCTAAACATATCATAACATATAGGCAAGGAGACTCAAGAACATCAATATAAGCTTTAAATGGTGAGTCAAGAATCAACTTTTACTTGCCTTAAACACAACTTTGTAACAGCAACCGATTCCTGCAGAAATCTTCTCCTAGAGCAATACACAAACTTCTGGAGAATATTTTGAAGAACACCAAAGATTTTCTTTGCAAATGATAAAGATCTTGCTTTGTAAACATGTTTAAATATGGAAGGGATTAGTGGCAAGCTACTTGTGAAATCAAGCATGACACAATTAGAAATTTTGGTAAAATTCCCTTCCTCTCATTTTAATTTGTAAAACACCAAACCTTTTCCAAAAGAAATCATTTGTCCTCCTTAAAATATTTTAAATCATTTAAAACCTGCTCGTGCATCACTCTGGGAGTCATCGGCTGGAACCAGCTGCGCCACATCTTATTTTCTGATATCAATTTAAATCAGTAATACCTATCATTTCATATGCCAAGTTAAATCTATAAAATGAATCAAGATGCATAATGTGGTCCTATGGATTTTTGGGGCGTTACAGGACTTGTGCCTTAGCTAAATCAAAGATCTGAATTGTTTAGAACAGTAGTGATTCGAGGATGTATATATATCAAGTGCTGCTCAACACTTAGCGTAATTTCGACCCCGATATTTCTTATCTCAATCTTTGAAACCCTCGATAGCTACTGTTCACCCAAACTTTTCTCCGGTAGATTTTCGGTGATTTTCGCCATTGTTTCGAATGATATTGGTGGCACTGATCTTCCCGTGAGTTGCTCTTTCGATTGATACTAGCTAGGAAGCTAGAGGCAACGATTTGAGGGAGCCCGAAGGATTTGCGTGTTCGTGAATTTTTCATCTCCGTTGAGCAGAAGCTGTCATCAGCTTGTTAGAGTAGATGCCCAACTAGCCAACTTGTGGCATGTGGGTTTTCATTGACTCTTGTACAAACGATCTTTATATATGATATTCGCATTCTTTTATATGGCATTCTTTACTTTCATTATGTGTGTAATGATTTACAATTGTGTTGAGTAAAGACCTAGAATACACTAAAGCGTATGTCAGATGTGATAGTGGGTATGACGGCTATCATGAAACACATCTAATAGTCGCTGTGTATTCTAAACATGTTCCTAGTCGATTGGGCCGTCAAAATGAGGATAAGGCCACCCGAGTTCGAGACTAGTATCTGCGATACGAAGTACCATGTTTCATTGGTAGGGAACATTGTGATGTTCTGAGCATGCAGAT
>KV000490.1:7242-30446 GCA_001598015.1 Dorcoceras hygrometricum | reverse complement strand
GGGATCATGGGGCGATGTTGCTAGACGCTTTACCATGATCCGATGGGTAGGTCCGGAATTGTGATTCCGGAGCCACAATGGTTGTGGGCCCACGGCTAGCTGTATCCCTGAACCATTGAGGGTCACACAAGTACTAGATTCGAGATTCCCACATGGATACCAAGCTCAATGTGTTGAGCACGAGAAGAGGATTTCGGGAAGTACGACTTCCTAAAAGTCAACAGGGGTCAAATCGGGATTTGACTCTGTTGAGGGGCAAAACGGTCATTTTGCTATTTGGGGTTTGATAATCTGAAAAATTGTTTTCAGATCATAACATTCAGTTTTGGAAACTGAGTCGATCGGTCCGATCTGATCGGCGATCGGAGTTGCGATGAAGTCACAGCGATAGATATCGTCATTTGGACCCGGGCCCGTTGGACCGGCCCAAGTCCAACTTGAAGTCTATTTAATTAAGACTAATTGACTTCATTAACAACAACAACCCATAACATCATCATAACCCTAGCACTAGCCGCCACCCTCCCTCTCCTCTCTCGACCACGCCGCCGCCGCCACCGCCGCCCAACTTTGCCGGAATTTCGTTCCGGCCTAGTTTTTCGTGGAGAATCCGATCGTGCTGATCTCGTCAGGACTTCTAGTGCAGTCTGACGAAGGAGTCTCGAATCTGGTCGTGGACCGGATTGACGTAACTACCGCAATCAACCGAGAAGCGCCGGGTTCTTGAAACACCGGTTGGAGCCAGGCACGAGTGCCAGCGAGGTAACACGCCTGAAACACCCTATGTATGTTGATACATGTAGAATTGTTCTTAATCGTATTGATCGCCTCTCGGTACTTTAAATTTTTGTTCTTCCGCTGCCTGACCGGGGGGCGGATCCGGATCCCCAACACAGCTCTTGTCAGCTCTTGGGTGAGTAGATCTTACTGCTTTAAGCTTGTAGAGCTTAGGTTGAGATTCTGGAATCTTGACCTTAGGCAGTGATGTTTAGAAGTTCAGATTTGAACTGGAATTAAGCTGAATTATGAGTTCTCTTACATATTTGAGGTACGGGATAGCTTCTGCCGAGGTTGAGGAGGTCAGGAGAAAGCTGATTTGCTTAGGCTGAGTTCTGCCTTGCCTTTGAGAAATCTATTGAGGTAGATTGAAGCTGTGAAGTACGAATTGGAGTAGCTCTTAACAGCTTTGAGCATGGTCATGGCTATATTTCGTGTTATGAAATCTGTTTGACTACTGTTGTGTGTTTACGTGAAGTAGACTTGATGAATTGATTGATTGTATGTTTTGTTTTGCGTAAATTGTGCATGTAGAAATCAGATATGAATTTATTGGCATACATGCATACATATTGAGCCTTCTGATGGATTGATGACCTGATTGAGAGCCACGTTGTGACCGGAAGACTGATGAGTCGCGCCTGAAAGGTCCAACGCTATCATCGGAGTGGTGATCGACTGAGTTGTCGTGTCTGAATACCACCGAGATGTGATGGGTAATTGAGTGGCCAGCCTTGAATATCACGGACCGATGATTTCCAACGGCTGATTGGCTGTGCGTGGTATAGAGGCTCGATTGAGATGATTTTCCAGTTGATTCACTGGTCTAGCTATCCGATCCTTGATAGCCCTCATGCATTTCATAGCATTGATTTGTAGCATGTTGCATGATTTGCTGTTTTGATGGCTCTTCGTACTGAGGCTTGACCTCGTATTTCTTTTCCTGCTTTTGTGTTGTTTTGGTCTGTGTTACCCATTTGTAGGATCTAAAGGTAACAAAGCTGGACCGAGTGGAGTGCCAGCTGGTCGATCCCCATTCCCTTGAGTCCCAGTTATATATATTGTATTATGTATTGAACCAGGGAAATCTGTATCTGATTTGATACTTGTTATTGCTTGTTGTTATATGAGTTTGATTTAACTCGTATTTTGATTACGAATATTTGGAATGATTTTTTGAGTTCAGGACCAAATTATTTCGAAAATTTTTAAGCCCTGTTTTTACGCTTCCGTGATTATGTGATTAATTGTGCTTTAATCTTGAGTGATTAGCTCGGGGCCTGACACTTTTGGTATCAGAGCTTAAACTGGGATAAGCTCAATTTCTTTTGATCACACTCGAGTCTAGGCACAGAGTTTTGACTTGATTTTTGATTGACTCTGTGGCTTATGTGATTATATTATCTGTCTCTTTGATATCTGCTGTTAGTATTACCCTGAGATTTGTTTAGATGCCGCCGAGGAGAGGTAGAGGTAGGACTACTAGACGTTCCTCAGAGGGGTCTAGGGCATCAGATAGTGACGAGGGTCCTCAGCAGGTAGAGGATGTGACGAGACAGATAGGCGAGATGGAGCTAGTCTTAGCTAGGTTCCAGCGGACGAACCCTCCGAGAATTGTCTAGTGCAGATGGAGGAGCTGTTTGATACTTTGGAGTACACTCCTGAGAAGAGATTAAAGCTGGCGGTGTTGCAATTGAGGGATAATGCACAAATCTGGTGGAGAGTTACTTCTCGTATTCTGCGTGATAGTGGGACTGTGATCACTTGGGAGAGCTTATATGTAGCATTTCGACATTAGTATACCCCGGAGTCCTACTACAACAGTCGTGAGCGAGAGTTCGACAACCTGAAGCAAGGGAATTTGAAGGTGGCCGAGTATGCCAGGCGGTTTTCTGCACTTCTGATGTATGTGCCTCACGTAGCTAACCAGGAGAGGACGAAGAGGAACAAGTTCATGAAGGGACTGAGGCCTGATTTGTTCCGGATGGTGTTGTCTGGATCCCATGTGACGTATGTTGATGCTGTGAATAGAGCGGTAGACATTGAGGAGAGTTTGTTGGAGGCAGAGGCTCCGATTCAACCGACAACTGGAAGCGCTTTTCAGCCTGTGCAGGATGTGTCGCAATCGTTCCATTCTCCTCAAGGGTCGCAGCAATCGAATCGCCAACAGTTTAGACCTCCAGGGAAACAGTTCAAGAAGAAGGCGAATTCGAGTTCCTCTGTTTCTGTGAGTTCTGGTAGCAGTGGTTCTGGCAGTATGTCTTGTGGACAGTGCGGGGGGAAGCAACCGACTTCGCAGTGTAATGGATTTTAGGGGTCTTTCCGTATCTGCGGACAGCCTGGATACTATGTTAGAGTGTGTCCTTTGTTGATGGGACAGACTTCGGTTCCTACGCAGCAGGGTTCGGCTGGTGGTTCTTCACAAAGACCGCAGTTTCCTGTTCCGACCCAACGATCTGGATTTCAACCCCGTGAACCGTGTAGGTTTGGAGGATCTTCTAGACCTCAGTTTCAGATACCACAGCAGGCCCAGGCGAATGCCTTGACGAATGAGCAGGCTGAGGAGACGCCTGGTATAGTTATCACAGGTACATGCTCTATCTTTGATTTTTCTGCGAGAGTTTTATTTGACACTGGAGCATCATACTCTTTCGTTTCAGCATGGTTTGTGCATGAGTGTGGGTTGAGAGTTAACCCGTTGTGTGATGTTGTGTATGTGCCTACCCCTGCTGGTGTGCGGTTGATGTCCTGTGAGATTGTGCTGGACTGTGTGATTCGATTCGGTCAGAACGCGTTAGTGGAGAATTTGATATCTTTGAATATGAGGGATTTTGACTGCATCTTGAATGGATGTATTATCTAGCTATAAGGCTACTGTTGATTGCTTCCATGGTGTGGTGAGATTTCGCCCTGACTTGGGTGAGAAGTGGGATTTCTACGATGCTGATTCACGCTCGAAGATTCCACTGGTATCTGCCATGGAGATGTTTAGGCTGCTGTCGCTGGATAATGCTGGATTCATGATCTATGCGCTTGACGTTTCCCAAGAGTCACGATTGTAGTTGAGTGACATCCCCGGTCGTCCGAGAGTTTCCCGACGTATTTTCGGATGAGATTCCTGGATTCCCTCCGATACGTGAGATCGACTTCAGTATTGAGTTGGTGCCCGATACAGTCCCGATTTCTAGAGATCCGTATCGGTTGGCGCCAGCAGAGTTGAAGGAACTCAAGGATCAGTTGAGAGACCTTCTGGATAAAGGCTTCATCAGACCGAGTATGGCGCCTTGGGGAGCTCCGATTATTTTCGTGAAGAAGAAATATAGATCTATGAGGATGTGCGTGGATTTTCGACAGTTGAATAAAGCGACGGTGAAGAAAAAGTATCCTTTGCCGAGGATTGATGACTTGTTCGATCAGTTTCAAGGCGATGGTGTACTCGAAGATTGATTTGCGCTCTGGCTATCGCCAGTTGTGGATTAAAGACGCTGATGTGGCGAAGATAGCTTTTCGGACGAGGTACAGGAATTATGAGTTTATTGTGATGCCGTTTGGGTTGACGAATGCCCCATCTGTTTTCATGGATTTGATGAATCGCGTCTTCAGTGAGTACATCGATCGGTTCGTAATTTGTCTTCATAGATGATATATAGTATATTCGAGGAGCTTGAGAGAGCATAAGGAGCATCTGAGACTGGTGTTGCAGAGATTGAGAGATTCGCAGTTATGCCAAATTCAGCAAGTGTGAATTTTGGCTAGATAGAATTATCTTTTTGGGTCATGTGATTTCGGCACAAGGAATTTCGGTGGATCCGAGTAAGGTCGAAGCAGTTCTTAACTGGGAGAGACCTAGGAATGTTTCCGAGATCCGTAGTTTCTTGGGATTGGCTGGCTATTACAGACGTTTCATCGAGAATTTCTCCTCGATAGCCAGGCCTATGACTTAGAAGGATAGGAAATTTGTTTGAACTGACGAGTGCGAGTCTAGTTTTCAGACGTTGAAGGAGAAGTTGACTACTGCTCCGGTGTTGGCTTTATCGTCTTGATCTGGAGGATTTGTTGTGTGCTCCGATGCTTCTCTGAATGGATTGGGATGTGTTCTGATGCAGAACGGGTACGTGATTGCGTATGCGTCTCGATAGTTGAAGCCTCACGAGATGAGGTACCCCGTTCATGATTTGGAATTGGCTGTGATTGTGTTTGCCTTGAAGATTTGGCGACACTATCTGTATAGTGAAGAGTTTGTGGTGTACACCGACCACAGGAGCCTGAAATATATCTTCACTCAGTCTGATTTGAATATGAGGCAGCGTCGTAGGATGGAGTTGCTCAAGGATTTCAACTGCGAGATTCAGTATCAGTCTGGGCGGATGAACTTAGTAGCCGATGCTTTGAGTAGGAAAGCCCATCCTGATATGTTAGCTTCTTTAAGTGTCTCAAGAGTCTACGAGCAGTTGAGTACTTCTGGTTGGAGATTTCAGTCGGGTGATCAGTACTTCATGGTTTCTTCGATTGAGGTTGAATCGCAGATTTTGTTTGACATCAGGGAGGCACAGAGGACTAATCCGTATATTCATGAATTGAAGATTAAAGCCCGAAGTGGTCAGTCTGAATATTTTTTTGTTGGTTCTGATGGATGTTTGATATTTTGTGGGAGATTGGTGGTTCCGAACCTGATTGACTTGAAGGAGGCCATTCTGAATGAAGCACATTGTAGTCAGTACAGTGTGCATCCGGACGAGAGAAAGATGTACCATGCCTTGAAGTCTCACTTCTGGTGGGCAGGTATGAAGAGCGACATTTCTGGTTTTGTTGCTAGATGTTTGAATTGCCAGCAGGTCAAGGCTGAGAGGATGAGACCTGGTGGATTGCTTCAGAGTCTAGAAGTGCCTCAATGGAATTGGGAGCACATCTCCATGGATTTTGTGACTCATCTACCTCGATCAAATAGGGGATGCGATGCGATTTGGGTGGTGATTGATAGATTTCGAAGTCAGTCCATTTCATTTCCTATGATGTGAGGTGTTCGATGAAGAAAATGGCGAAGTTGTATGTCGACCATGTGGTTAGATTGCATGGAGTGCCTGTTTCGATAGTGTCAGATAGAGACCCGAGATTCACCTCTCGATTTTGGAAAAGTTTTCAGGCAGTAATGGGTTCTAGATTGGCTATGAGTACAGCCTATCACCCACAGACAGATGGTCAGTCTGAGCGGACCATTCAGACGTTAGAGGATATGCTGCGTGCAGTTGTGATGGATTTCAGTGGTAGCTGGAAGGATTTGCTGTCCTTAGTTGAGTTTTCGTATGACAACAGCTACCAAGTGACTATCGGGATGGCCCCATTTGAAGCTTTGTATGGTCATAAGTGTAGATCTCCGATATTTTGGGAAGAAGTTGGTGAGAAACAGCTTTCTACCCCTGAGTTTGTGCAGCACATGAAAGATCAGATTGATTTGATTCGGAGTAGGATGAAGGCTGCACAAGATAGATTTACCAGCTATGCTAACCGAAGACGTCGACCGTTAGAGTTTGAGGTTGGCGATTGTGTGTTTCTTAAGATTTCTCCTTTCAAGAGCGTGATGAGGTTAAGTTTTAAGGGCAAATTGGCTCCTAGATTCTTTGGTCCTTTTGAGATTGTTGAGCGGATTGGACAGTTGGCTTATAGATTGAAGCTGCCTGATGAGTTAGCAGCGATACATGATGTTTTTCATGTGTCAATGTTGAGAAAATATGAGCCAGATCCGTCCCATGTGTTGAGAACCGAAGAAGTTGAGCTGGATTCTGCCTTAAGCTATGTGGAAGTGCATATTTTGGATAGGAAGGAGAAACAGTTGAGGAACAAGATAATTCCGTTGGTGATGGTCCAATGGAGCAAGCATGGCCGAGAAGAAGCAACCTGGAAAGTGGAAGAAAATATGAGACAAGAGTGGCCTCATCTATTTGAGCACTGACAGTGAAAACTTCCAGGTAATCTCTGAGTTTTTTTCTTCGAGTTAGAGTAGCTGATTTTGTTTGGCTTGAAGTTTCGATTGATTCTTCCCTGTTTTTGCCTTTGATTTCGAGGACAAAATCTCTTAAGGTGGGGAGAATGTGAGGATTGAGAAATTCTAATTAGTGATTAATCAGGTTTGTCGAAGGATTAGTCACGAGATTAAGTATTTTCGAATTTTCAGATTTCAGACTTCAGGATTGTTGGAGTTTATTTGAGGAGTTTTTGGTTCTCGGGTGAGATCAGCATCGACTTTAGAGTTCAGATGTTGCCTAGCACGTTTTCGGTAGTGGGCGTTGGTATTTCAGATGTTGTCTGTCAGCAGAGTGCGCTAAGAGACTCTGGAGCGACGACGTTTTGGGAATAGGAACCAGCTTTTGGTTGTATTGATATGATCAGACGTTGGTTTGATCAGCTATTGACAGCGATGGTGACGTGTCCCTTACGACGTCGTTTTGGATTAGCGTAGAAGACCAGCAGTGAGTTGCGCGAGCATTCAGCTGTTGGTAATCAGCAGTGGCGTAATCAGATGTCAACGCTAGTCAACTCAGCAGTGAGTGTGTAACGAGAAGCAGCTGTTAAGTTAGCGCGAGGATGTGATCAGCAGTCGCGTGTTGGTCAACTCAGCAGAGTTGACTGCTGGTGTTGTAGCGCAAAACAGCTGTTGCTATTGCATGAGATTTGATCAGCTGTGATATAGCGCGACGTCGTTTGAGTTAGTTAACCTATTCAGCTGCTGGTTGTTTTGAGAGAGATTTATCCTCAGCTGTTGGAGCGCTACGGCGTCGTTTCGATTAGTTGGTACGGCGTCGTTTGATGTTGTGTAATTGAAGTGCAACGTCTGCTGGTATCAGCTTTGAGAGGACTTGTGCCTTAGCAAAAGCAAAGATCTGAATTGTTTAGAACAGTAGTGATTCGAGGATGTATATATATCAAGTGCTGCTCAACACTTAGCGTAATTTCGACCCTGATATTTCTTATCTCAATCTTTGAAACCCTCGATAGCTACTGTTCACCCGAACTTTTCTCCGATAGATTTCCGATGATTTCCGCCGTTGTTTCGAATGATATTGGTGGCGCTGATCTTCCCGTGAGTTGCTCTTTTGATTGATACTAGCTAGGAAGCTAGAGGCAACGATTTGAGGGAGCCCGAAGGATCTGCGTGTTCGTGAATTTTTCATCTCCGTTGAGCAAGAGCCGTCTTCAGCTCTTGTGAGCTCTTGGGTGAGTAGATCTTACTGCTTTAAGCTTGTAGAGCTTAGGTTGAGAGTCTGGAATCTTGACCGTAGGAAGTGATGTTTAGAAGTTCATATTTGAACTGGAAATAAGCTGAATTATGAGTTCTCTTAACAGATTTGAGGTACGGGATAGCTTCTGCCGAGGTTGAGGAGGTCAGGAGAAAGCTGATTTTCTTAGGCTGAGTTCTGCCGTGCCTTTGACAAATCTTTTGAGGTAGATTGAAGCTGTGAGGTACGAATTGGAGCAGCTCTTAACAGCTTTGAGCATGGTCATGGATATATTTCGTGTTATGAAATCTGTTTGACTGTTGTTGCGTGTTTACCTGAAGCAGACTTGATGAATTGATTGATTGTATGTTTTGTTTTGCATAAATTGTGCATGTAGAAATCAGATATTAATTTCTTGGCATACATGCATACATATTGAGCCTTCTGATGGATTGATGACCTGATTGAGAGCCACGTTGTGATCGACAGACTGATGAGTCGCGCCTGAAAGGTCCAACGCTATCATCGGGGTGGTGCCGACTGAGTTGTCGTGTCTGAATACCACCGAGCTATGATGGGTAATTGAGTGGCCAACCCTGAATATCACGGACCGATTATTTCCACCGACTGATTGGCTGTGCGTGGTATAGAGGCTCGATTGAGATGATTTGCCAGTTGATTCGCTGGTCTAGCTATTCAATCCTTGATAGCCCTCATGAATTTCACAGCATTGATTTATAGCATGTTGCATGATTTGCTGTTTTGATGGCTCTTAGTACTGAGGCTTGACCTCGTATTTCTTTTCCTGCTTTTGTGTTGTTTGGGTCTGTGTTACCCATTTGCAGGATCTACAGGTAACCAAGCTGGACCGAGTGGAGTGCCAGCTGGTCGATCCCCATTCCCTTCAGTCCTAGTTATATATATTGTATTATGTATTGAACCAGGGAATGCCCTGTGTTTTTACGTATTGGGGATCTGTATCTGATTTGATACTTGTTATTGCTTGTTGTTATATGAGTTTTATTTAACTCATATTTTGATTACGAATATTTTGAATGATTGTTTGAGTTCAGGCCCAAATTATTTCGAAAATTTTTAAGCCCTGTTTTTACGCTTCCGTGATTATGTGCTTAATTGTGCTTTAATCTTGAGTGATTAGCACTGGGCCTGACAGTACATCGATCGTTTTGTAATTGTCTTCATAGATGACATCCTGGTGTATTCCAGGAGCTATAGAGAGCATAAAGAGCACTTGAGACTGGTATTGCAGAAACTGAGAGACTCACAGTTGTATGCGAAGTTCAGCAAGTGTGAATTCTGGCTGGATAAGGTAGTCTTTTTGGGTCATTTCATTTCAGCACAAGTTATTTTTGTGGATCTGAGTAAGGTCGAAGCGGTTCTTAACTGGGAGCGACCTACGAATGTTTCTGAGATCCGTAGTTTCTTGGGTTTGTCTGGCTACTATAGACGTTTTATCGAGAAGTTCTCTTCGATAGCCAGGCCGATGACTCAGTTGACTCAGAAGGATATGAAATTTGTTTTGACTGATGAGTGTGAGTCGAGTTTCCAGTTTCTTAAGGAGAAGTTGACTAATGCTCCGGTGTTGGCATTGCCTTCGGGTTCTGGAGGTTTTTTAGTGTGCTCTGATGCTTCTCTGAGTGGTTTGGGATGTGTTTTGATGCTAGAACGTGCGAGTGATAGTGTATGCGTCTCGACAGTTGAAACCCCATGAGATGAGAGGTTTGACTGATGAGTGTGAGTCGAGTTTCCAGTTTCTTAAGGAGAAGTTGACTAATGCTCCGGTGTTGGCATTGCCTTCGGGTTCTGGAGGTTTTTTAGTGTGCTCTGATGCTTCTCTGAGTGGTTTGGGATGTGTTTTGATGCAGAACGTGCGAGTGATAGTGTATGCGTCTCGACAGTTGAAACCCCATGAGATGAGATACCCCGTTCATGATCTAGAGTTGGCCGCCATCGTGTTTGCGTAGAAGATTTGGCGTCACTACTTGTATGGTGAGCAGTTCTTGGTGTACACGGACCACAAGAGTTTGAAGTATATCTTCACTCAATCTAGGCGGATGAACTTAGTGGCCGATTCTTTGAGTAGGAAAGCTCAACCTGCGATGTTGACGTTGATGAGTTTATCCAAAGTCCATGAGGATTTGGGGACTTCTAGATGGCATTTTCAACCAAGTGATCAGTATTTCGTAGTTTCTTCTATTTAGGTAGAACCGCAGATTGTTGCAGACATTAGATCAGCACAGAGAACTCATGAGTTGAAGATTAAAGCCCAGAACGGTCAGTCAGAAGATTTTTCTGTTGCTTCTGATGGAAGTCTGAGATTCCACGGTAGATTGGTGGTTCCGAACCTGATTGATTTGAAAGAGACTATTTTGAATGAAGCCTATTGTATTCGATACAATGTGCATCCTGGCTAGAAGAAGATGTATCATGCCTTGAAGTTTCACTTCTGGTGGGAAGGTATGAGGAATGGCATCTCTGGATTTGTAGCACGATTTTTGAACTGTCAGCGGGTCAAGGCCGAGAGAATGAGACCTGGTGGACTGCTACATAGTCTAGGAGTGCCTCAGTGGAATCGGGAGCACATCGCCATGGATTTTGTGACTCATTTACCTCGATCGAATAGGGGATGTGAAGCGATTTGGGTTGTTGTTGACAGGCTTTGCCTCAGTGGAATCGGGAGCACATCGCCATGGATTTTGTGACTCATTTACCTCGATCGAATAGGGGATGTGAAGCGATTTGGGTTGTTGTTGACAGGCTTTCTAATTCAGCCCACTTCATTCCCTATGATGTGAGGTGTTCTATGAAGAATATGGCGAGACTGTACATTGACCATGTAGTGAGATTGCATGGAGTGCCGGTTTTGATAGTATCCGATAGAGATCCAAGGTTTACTCCCGATTTTGGAAGAGCTTGCAGGTAGCTATGGGTTCGCGATTGGCTATGAGTACAGCTTATCACCCGTAGACAGATGGCCAATCTGAGAGGACCATTCAGATTTTGGAGGATATGCTGCGAGCTGTTGTGATGGATTTCGTGGTAGCTGGAAAGATTCTTTATCCTTTGTGGAGTTTTTGTATAACAACAGCTACCAGGTGACTATCGGGATGGCCCCATTCAAGCTTTGTATGGTCGAAGTGTAGATCACCGATCTGCTGGGAAGAGATTGGTGAAAAACAGTTGTCTACACCTGAATTTGTGCAGCATATGAAAGATCAGATTGAGTTGATTTGGAGTAGGATGAAAGCTGCTCAAGATCGACATGCTAGTTATGCTAACAAGAGACGCAGACCTTTAGAGTTTGAGGTTGTCGATCGAGTGCTTCTCAAAGTTTCTCCTTTGAAGAGGGTGATGAGGTTCAGATTTAATGGTAAATTGGCTCCTAGATTCGTTGGTCCTTTTGAGATTGTTGAGAGGATTGGACAGTTGGCTTATCGATTGAGGCTGCCTGCTGAGTTAGCAACAATACATGATGTGTTTCATGTGTCAATGTTGAGGAAATATGAGCCAGATCCGTCCCATGTGCTGAGGACTGATGAAGTAGAGCTGGATTCTACCTTGAGCTATGTCGAATATCTAGTGCAGATTCTGGATAGGAAGGAGAAGCAGCTGAGAAATAAGGTTATTCCGTTGGTGATTGTCCAATGGAGCAAGCATGGTAGAGAAGAAGCTACCTGGGAAGTTTAGAAAAAGATGAGACATGAATGGACTCATCTGTTTGAGCATTTGCAGTAGTCTTCCAGTAAAAAATTCTGATTTGTTGATATGTGCTTTGAACTGATTTGTGGTTTTGTTAAGCATTGAGTTATGCTGGGAAGATTTTTAGTGTAGTTTTGGTAAATTCTGGTGTTTTATTGATTCTGATCTGTTGTTGAGAGTCGATTTCGAGGACGAAATCCATTTTTAGTTGGGGAGTGAGGACTAGAAATTATTAATTGGTGGTTAATTAGTTAATCAGATCTGGGGGAGGATTAGCTAATAGAGAATTTAACCATCGGGTTTTCAAATTTGGTGAAGAACAGATCAGATTCGAGTTGTCGATTGCTATCGGGTGTCTTGGAGAAGGTAAGCTATTAGGATTCCCGCGTGAGTGCTAGCGAGAATCAGATTTAAGACGTCCCTCGTGTGTTTGAGCAATTTGATTTAAAAAGGAAGTAAAACAATGTCGTTTTGAGTGTAGTGATGCGGTGTAGTTTTGGGTGCTAGTCAGATCTGGTGTTGCAAGAGGAATCGGATTTGGTTAGCGAAGAGAAGTCAAGTGTTAGTCAAAGGTACTGTGTGGACCGGTCCGGTTTGTGAGTTGGTGTAGACCGGTGCGGTTTAATGATATCAGATTTGGTCAAATCTGGAGGAGCGCTAGTGGGTCTGAGTGTGTGAGATCTGTTTCAGATATGGAGATAGAGAGACTCGTTTAGTGTTAGTGAACAGGAACCCCTATGCGACTCCGTTTTGATTAGTAGCGCGTGTTTAGAGTAGAGAAGTCAGATCTGAGATAGTGGAGCCAGATTTGAGGTAGCGCTAAGATCTTAATTTGTCGGTGATTGACTTTCACTGTCGCTTTGACTTGGGGATTTAAAAATAAGTGTCGATCAACACTTAGAGTATTTTTCGAGCCAGATATTTTCTTATCTTCTTCCCCGATAACCCTCGATTAGTACTGTTCATTCGAACCCTATTTCCTGAGATTGCTGTCGATTTATGCCGTTTGGAGCAAGGCTGGTGGCGCTGGGTTCGCATCTCTTAGAGCTTTTGATTGATGCCAGGTTGGAGCTTTAGATCGGCGTGTAGAGAGGTTGCGAAGTTTTTGCAGAGTTCGACATTTTCGCGAGTTGAGGCCGATAGTTCCTTGTACAGATTTGAGCTTCCAGGCAGCTTCTGTTAAGCTTCGCCGTGAAATTTTAAGGCAGCAGACCTGAGCTGGTCGCTAGTGCCCTGAACTTGTAAGATGGTTGGAGCTTTAGATCGGCGTGTAGAGAGGTTGCGAAGTTTTTGCAGAGTTCGACATTTTCGCGAGTTGAGGCCGATAGTTCCTTGTACAGATTTGAGCTTCCAGGCAGCTTCTGTTAAGCTTCGCCGTGAAATTTTAAGGCAGCAGACCTGAGCTGGTCGCTAGTGCCCTGAACTTGTAAGATCTGTTGAGGTATTAGCTACGGAGATCTAAGGTACGAATTGAGCTAGACTCAGCAGGTTTGATATCATCTTTGGGATATTTCTCTCATGTTGAATTGTTGTGGTCTGTGTGTTAATTATTTGCTCTTATCTGTTTGTGTGCGTGTGAGTTATATGCAAATCATGAGTCTGCTGTGCATTCACACATACATATTGAGCGTGATTTTCTTGTGAGCTGGATTCCTTTGTGCGTTGTGATCGGCCGACTGAGTCGTCGTTCCTGAAAGGTCCAACGTTGCCATTGTGGTGGCCGGCTGAGTCTTCGTGCCTGAATACCACTGCCCTGTGATTGTTGGCTGAGTCGTCCACCTGAAGATCATAGGATGATGATGATGTTGATGTTTGCACAGCTGAGTCGTTGTGTTTTGCTTACCGATGATTTTTAGTAACCCTCATGCATTGCACGGTTGAAATATTGCATGTATGATATGACTGTTGCTTATTTGTGCTCTTCGTACTGAGGTTTGACCTCGTTTCTTTACCCTGTTTTGGGCTGCTTGGGTCTGTATTGGCCTTAGCAGGTTCTTCAGGTAACCAGGCTGGACAGAGTGGAGCTTCAACTATTCGATCCCCCTTTTGATTTGATTCCCAGTTATATGTCTTGATATTGAGCCAGGGGATGTCCTGTGCCTATTTTATTTGGGGATCTGTAGTTGATTTACTACTTGAAATTGTTACCTGTTGTTGTGTTATTGTTTGGATTTTGAGTTTTAAATCCTACTTTGATTATGATGTATTTTGAAATGATGATTTGGATCAGGCCCATTTCGAAAAATTTTAGCCTATGTTTTTAATGCTTCCGCATAATTATGACTAATTGACGTATTAGAGCACCTGGCCTGACAGATATTTTGGTGAAATGTTTCATTCGACCGAGTTGTCACCGTGGGGAGCTCCGATTCTTTTCATGAAAAATAAGGATTGCTCGATGAGGATGTGTATCGACATCCTACAACTGAATAATGCAACTGTGAAGAATAAGTATCTGTTGCCGAAGATTGACGTTTTGTTCGACCAACTTTAGGGCTCAGCGGTGTACTCGAAGATTTTGACCTTTGTTCGGGTTACCATCAGTTGTGAATTCGCGAGGAGGAATTTCAAAGACTGCATTTTGAACAAGGTATGGGCATTATGAGTTTCTGGTTATGGCTTTTGGTTTGACGACTGCCCCTACAGTCTATATGGATTTGATGAACCGAGTCTTCAAAGAGTTCATAGATCGGTTTGTGATCGTGTTCATCGATGATATCTTGGTCTATTCAAAGACCAAGAGGCAGCATAAGGAGCACCTGAGGTTAGTTCTCCAAACTCTTCGAGACTCACAGTTGTATGCTAAGTTCTCCAAGTGCATTTTGGATGGCTAGAGTTGTTTTTCTGGGTCATGTCATTTCGTCTCAGGTATCTTAGTTGATCCCAAAAAAGTGGAGGCTGTTGTAAACTACGAATGTCCCAAGAATGTTTCAGAAATTCGTAGCTTTTTGGGTTTGTTTGGCTATTACCGACGCTTTATCGAGGGATTTTCTAGTTTAGCCAAGTCTATGATGCAGTTGACTCAGAAAGATAGGAGATTTGTTTGGTCAGAGGAGTGCGAGAATAGTTTTTAGTTACTGTAAGAGAAATTAACCACCACGCCAATGTTAGCATTACCTTCGGGTTCAGGATACTTCTCTCGGTCTGATTTTAACATGAGGCAGTGCAGGTGGATCAAGCTGGTCAAGGACTTTGATTGCGAGATACAATATCAACCAGGAAGGGTGAATCTTGTTGCCGATTTAGCAGGAAATCCCAAGTTTTGATGCTTGCATCTCTGATTATCTTGAAAGTCCATGAGAATTTGGGGACGATGGGTTGGCGGTTTTACCCAGGCGATTATTACTTTGTGGTTTCCTCTTTTCAGGTCAAACTGCAGATTGTGTCAGACATCAGGGCAACACAGAGGACTGACCCGTACATCCACGAGTTGAAGTTGATGGCACAAGCAGGTCAGTTGGATGAGTATTCTGTTGCTTATGATGGGTGTTTGAGATATCAGGGTAGGTTAGTGGTACCTAACCTTATCGACTTGATGGAGATGATCTTGAGAGAAGATCACTGTAGTCGCCACAATGTCCACCCTGGCGTGAGGAAGATGTACCACGCCTTGAAATCACACTATTGATGGGAAGGTATGAAGAATGATGTTGCTGAATTTGTGGCTCGATGTCGGCATTGCCAGCAGTTCAAGGTGGAGAGGATAAGACCTGTTGGTATGTTGTAGAGCTTAGAGGTGCCCCAATGGAATTGGGAGCATATAGCCATGGATTTCATGACACACTTTCCTCATTCCAGCCGAGGATGTGTTATTGTTTTGGTAGTGATTGATCAAACTTTCTAAATCAGCCCACTTCATTCCATACGACATGAGGTGTTCTTTGAAGAAAATGGCAAGACTGTACATCATTTTATGGTAATATTACATGGAGTGCCGGTGTCAATATTTCAGACAGGGATCCAAGTTTTACTTCCAGATTTTGGAAGAGTTTGAAAGTAGCTCTAGGTTCTATATTGGCTATGATTACAGTTTATCACCTTCAAACTGATGGCCAATCCGAGAGGACTATTCAGACCTAAGAAGATATGTTGCAAGCTGCAGTAATGGACTTCATTGGAAGCTGGCAGGATTTCTTGTCTTTGGTGGAGTTTTCATATAACAAAAGCTACCAAGCGTCTATTGGAATGGCGTCGTTTGAAGTGTTATATGGTAAGAAGTGCAGATTGCCGATCTGTTGGGAAGAAGTGGGGGAGAAGCAGTTATCCTCGCCTGAGTTTGTTCAACAGATGAAAGATCAAGTCGATCTAATCAGCAAGAGAATGAAGGCAGCTCAGGATCACCAAGCTAGCTATGCGACAAGAGGCACAGGCCTCTAGAATTTCAGGTTGGTGATCATGTTTTCTTGAAGGTTTCTCCTATCAAAAGTGTTATGAGGTTTGGACTCAAGGGAAAGCTAGCACCTCGTTATGTCGGACCTTATGAAGTTTTAGATAGGATCGGTCCCTTAGCTTATCGTTTGCTGTTGTCGCCCGATTTGTCCTCACTGCATGATGTGTTTCATGTATCTATGTTGAGGAAGTATGAGCCGGATCCTTCTCATGTGCTGTGAGCTGACGAGGTGGAGCTGGATAGAACCTTGAGTTATGTTGAGTATCCCTTTCGGATTTTGGACAGAAATTAAAAGCAGCTCAGGAACAAAACCATTCCTTTGGTGATGGTCCAGTGGAGCAATCATGGGAGAGAAGAAGCTACATGGGAAGTAGAGGCGAAGATGCGGCAAGAGTGGCCTCATCTGTTTGAGTATGAATTATTAACTAATGTAAGCTATTTTCTTGCTTTCATCTGTTGTGTTTGATAGGATCAATAGGATCGAAATAAGAGACAAAATAAGCCCAGGAGTTCAGAAGGTGGGGGTTTGAATGAACTCCTTCGATTTTCCTATTTCAAATCCTTTAAAAACGTTTTACAAGCCTGTGCTTAACTCAAATCTAAGTGACCAGCTTTGAGGCTCTCAGTTCAAATCTGTTTTCTTGGTTAACAATAATGTGCGGAAATAAATCGATTAAACAGTGAACAGTAAATAAATAATGATGCAAGTAATGTAAATAGATAGGGTCAAGAGTTTGTTTCTGGAAGTTCAGATATCAATATCCTACGTCTTCCCTTCTTCCTTTTCAGGAAGGTTCCACTAGAAGATTTGATGGTTACAGCTTCTGCAAACACCCAGTCACTTAAGCATCGCTTAAAGTGAACTCCTAACAACAAAAATCTACGCAGACTCCTCTACTGATTACAATAAAACGTATTTTTAGAACTGCTTCAAAAAGCAAGTTCTTTACAGACTCTGTTTTGAATATCTCAACGAATACAACACACACAGAGTTGTAACACTTCTGGTTTCTTATACAATAAGATTATTGATGGATCTGTGTCAACAGATCCAGATTGAATTTTGAATTACACAAAACTTATTATTGTGTTTCTAACAATTCTACTTAGTGTACAGATGTTAGCTATCGAAGAACACTGTCCAGTCGTGAGGAGAAAAGATAAAGTTCTCAACTGGTTTGATTTATCACTTAAACGGCAGCTGGATTAGCAATGGATACGTCCAAAGTTGAGTCAGTTGTTCGTAATTAAGCGGAGGTCAAATTAGATCAGCAGATGTGTTAATCATAAAGAGAACTTGAACCAGCTGGAACAGAAACTAAGAAGAGTTTGTTGGAGAAATGTTCGAAGAAGAAGATGAACAGTAGAAGTCTGGAACCAGTTGTGAAAAACAACAACCAGCTGTTGCGCAATGAATCAGACTTCGATATTAACAAGATCTGGAATCAGCAATGATGACGTCAGCATATCTAATGAAGGAAGCTGTGATCAGCAACGATGACGTCAGCATTGCTGGTTGGAAGAAATCAAGAATCAGCAACCATGACGTCAGCATGTCTACTGGGAGAAGCTATGAGCAGCAATGATGACGTCAGCAGTAATCATAAAGAGAACTTGAACCAGCTGGAACAGAAACTAAGAAGAGTTTGTTGGAGAAATGTTCGAAGAAGAAGATGAACAGTAGAAGTCTGGAACCAGTTGTGAAAAACAACAACCAGCTGTTGCGCAATGAATCAGACTTCGATATTAACAAGATCTGGAATCAGCAATGATGACGTCAGCATATCTAATGAAGGAAGCTGTGATCAGCAACGATGACGTCAGCATTGCTGGTTGGAAGAAATCAAGAATCAGCAACCATGACGTCAGCATGTCTACTGGAGGAAGCTATGAGCAGCAATGATGACGTCAGCAGTGATGTCATCACAATCAGCAGTTGACAGGAAGCGCAAGAGTGGATCAGCGATGATGACGTCAGCAGTGATGTCATCATAATCAGTAGTGAGCTACAGTAGAACCAATCGATGGTATTTGAAGTTAGCGATAGCAAAACGATGTCGTTTGGATAAATGAATACGACATCGTTTTTCATTCGCGCTAAGATTCAGTCGATGGTTTTGCGATGATAAAACCAGCAGGAACTTCTTCTAAGAGAAACCAGTAGACAGCTACAGTGATCATCGCCAGCTGATGTACCAGTTGCAAGCTACAGGAAATCCAGACGCGAAATAACCAGCCGCAAGCTACGATGTACCAGTCGCAAGCTACAGTGTATCCAGTCGCAGGCTACAGTGTTTTGCATATCCAGTCGACAGGAAATCCAGACACAAAGAAGCTAAAGGAAATAACCAGACGCAGAAGTTGAAGATACAACCAGTAGCGAAGCAGTTGACGAATTATATTATGAAGATTCACTAAATCTGGATGTCAACTGCTGAGCTTATTTCAAATGTTGAAGACGACAAAAAGCCTGCAAAAGAAAGGACACAAGGACAACTCCCTGTCGGTACTTCGCAGAACATATTTCAAACGGGAAGAATTTGTGTCCAACGGATTAAATTCAAACAGAGGCTTATATACGAGAAGAACGCCATTGAAGGGCAGTGCTGTTGCAGTAGATGTTGGTTGCACAGTGCACAAACAAAGGGAAGAAAAATAGAATTACGAAGTAGTCGACCACCATTAGAGAGGAGCTTACTATGAGCGTCGACTGCTGAGTTCTAACCAGCTTTTGTAGAGCAACTTCCCAGTGTGTGAGATGTATTTCGAGAGTTGAGCGTTCACTGTAAAAATCTCACACATACAGATTCACTCGCACATTTTTTAGAGTTTTGTGTAATTGATTAGCGAGTGAATCAAAACCCAAATACAAATCAGTTTCCGTCCAAGCATGATGACGTTAAGCTCTGTGTTTGTAGCATTTCTCACATAGGCGTTAAAGAAGTGATTGAGTGACAGCCGAGGGCTGGTAGAGTCTAGGAGTTCTCGTAGCTGCTGGTTACAGGATCGGGTCTGTACACGATGTATAGATCAAATCTTCTAGTGGAACCTTCCGAGGAGGAAGAAGGGGAGACGTAGGACATTGAAGTCCGAACTTCCATAAACAAATCGATTGAGTATTGTATTCTGTTATTCATTCAGCACATGCATTTAATTTAGCACGCATAACAGAAATCACACTAGCACATAGCAAACAGATTTCACATGCTGGTTTTACAGAAATCTGTTTGCACAAAGTTGTTTTAAAATATAAGGATTCAGTTCTGGTGTCATCCGCATGTTTTATTACATACCAGATCTGTCTCCGATGCTCTAGTATTTTAATGTTCAAGAACCCGAGGTATTGCACCTCATCCAGGTATAGCAGCGCAAAAATTTTTAATGAACATTTTAGCAGCGCTGTTAAGTTTTCCTGATTTGCGGACCCAACAAGTATTTTTCTATGTAAACCAGAAGGAAATCTCGAAGGTATTTCTGATTACGAACTTCAAGGATAGTTCTTTGAGATTTTGAGAACTGGGATTGATTTTGAAAGACAAGCGCGAGGAAGACGAAGACCAAGAGAGACAGTAGTTGTAAATCGAAAGAGAGCTTTCTCGCTTGAATCTCTTCAGCTATTTATACTAATCCATCTTCAACGGTCATTTAAAAAGCCAGTAGACACAAACCATTTTTGAATATCTTCATCGTACAGAGCATTAATTGCGCCATTAATGCTGCAATAAGGTTTGTCTGTTTGTTGTCAGAGCTTAGTAAATTTTATACCATAAATGGCAAAACATCGACTGAACAAACTCTGCGTCCTACACAGTATACTCCAAATAGCTCTGATCTTGAACAGCTTTAATCCACTTTGTCTTACAGGCTTTATACGCTTTAATCTCGATCGTTGAATCACCTGGATCCAATAGCTGATAAGATCTTAAGCTATGATCTGAAATATGTCCGGCTCTGAGCTGAAATCTTCTCTTAAGTTGTTTCAAATGTAAAAGCTTCATGATATTTCTTCTTTACGAATTTCTCCCTTTTTCGCTCTTCAACTGTATCTTTGTAAAATCTGAAATCCCTCTCTGCTCTGTACCTTAGAAACTTCTGGTGATCTGATCTGTAAAGAATAAACCTTTGAACCAAATAGATTTTCTACTGAACTGAGTCTCTGAACTGAATAGTTCTGATCTGATCTGTTTACAAATCCTCTGTACAGACTGATATGTAACCCTCTGGACGAATCTCTCAGATCTGTATTACTCGGATCTGAATTACTATGAACTGATCTGTAAGATACGCCTAGTCCAAATCTGAACGGATCTGAGTCCCCGACTACTTATAATCCAAATCTGATAGAACCCGATTACTTCAAATCTTAATTTGAATGGATCTTAGTCCCCGATAACTTCTAGTCCAAACATGAACGCCTTATATTCAGTTCTTTATCTTGTTTTTGTTATCACCAAAACTTATAATTTTATCTTAACAATTTCCCCCTTTTTGGTGGTGACAAAACTTAGCAGTTTTCGACTTAAAAAGAGACAAAAATAAATTGCTCTAAGTCTTTGCTATATATATAATCTAATCGGCTAAGTACAAGAGTTTTATACAAGAACTGAAATAAGAAAAATTCTCAAGAAAACCAACGGCTAAATCTAGAGCTTTTACTTCCTCTTCCTCTTTGCGAACCACTTCCTCTCTTCGAAGGTTCACTCCTGCTTCCACCACTTCCACCTCCACTAGGTCTGCTTCTGTATTCAGGCTGTGGACCTCTACTACTCTCTCCCTTTTTGTCATCACGCCCTCTATTAATATAGGCAATGATTTCAGAGATGTCAGGTGCGCTAATACATAGATAAATACACAATTAAGCGGAAGCAACAAAATCAGGGCTTAAAATTTTTTCGAAATGTTGGGCCTGATCCAAAACATCATCTTAAAATAGTTCATAATCAAAATATGAGTTTAACTCAAACAACCCATCAACAGGTACAAATAGCAAGTACTAAATCAAATACAGATCCCCTCAGTAAAATAAAGGCACAGGACATCCCATGGATCAATATAAGTACATAACACTGGGACTCAAATCAGAAAGGGGATCGACCAGTTGAAGCTCCACTCTGTCCAGCCTGGTTACCTGAAGAACCTGCCAAAGCCAATACAGACCAAAGCCCAAAAATAGTGAAAAATAAAGAGGTCAAACCTCATTACTTAAAAACAGCAAATCATACAACATGCTATACTTCAAGTTATGAAATGCATGATGGCGTCAAAGGAATCGGTCATCAAGGCCAACGACTCAGCTGACAAATATCTCAAATTAGCCTCATCCACGCACAGCCAATCAGCCGGTGGAACAACCATCGGTCCGTGATCTTCAGGCCCGTCACCAACACAGCTCAGTGGTCCTCAGGAGCGACGAATCAGTCGGACATCAACCCGATGATAGCATTTGACCGCGACAACTCAGCCGACCGATCAAAATTCTAGCTCGACTCAGGTCAACAATCGCATATCAGGCTCAATATGTATGCATAAATGCCACTCAATAATCAGATTCCAATGCATACAATAATCAGCATGGCAAACAGATAATATAACAGAGAATAGTCAATCAAATATGTTCACAAAATCACGTATTCACAGTATACAGGTTAACAATGTCAGGCCTCGTGTGCTCTAATCAGACATAAAACATACAAACACATGGGGAAGCTACTAAAAAGCGGGTAAAATTTCGCTTTTGGCATGACGGTTTAAAAAAATATAATTTAAAATAGTGCAATACTTAAAATAGATCCCAGTTTATAAAACAACTACACAACAAATGGCTACAAGCCATAACAATACAGTATAGCATAAAAACAACAGCAACATGTATCAGACTCCAACAACCTAATACAACGACAAAGCGCAGGGCATCCCCTGGCTAACTGTACTGATACATATTAATATGCTATACGCAACTGGGATACTAAACCACCTCCTGGGGCACCACCAGCTGGGTTAAAACCACGACCAGCTGTAAAACTTGGGTTTCCTGAAAACAACACAAACAGGGAAAACAGCCAAGCCCCAGAGGGACATGGGTTCAAACCCCAGTACGGAGAGCAACTATAAAACAGCAGTAAACAGCAAGAATAAAATGCAGATGCTATGCATGAGGAAGGAGACAAAAGCTCAACGGAATCTGCAACAGAATTTGTGGCCACGGTGAGTGTAGGACATGTGGGTGCTACCCACTCACCCCTACTTTCCCACCCTTACCAGATGCATCAACAACCCAACCTATGAACTGTGGTAGCTAACCACTCGGCGCATAGGGGAAATGAGACTGCGGAATCACCGCTCGCCCTCGCATCCTGGTAAGAAAACAGAGAAACAACAACGAACAAAGGCAACAATAGCTGAATGGAATGCGTGTATGCAACATGCTGGAACAACAGACATATAACCATATGCAACACAACAATTACACACGGTAAGCATACACAGCTCTCACACAGAGCAACAACATCACTCAGCAATCCAAACACAGCCATCTCGTAATTTATCCAAGCCAGGTTCCACGCTGAATTACAAGCTCAAGATCCGTACCTCAATTCTGTGCAATAACTACCACAACAAGGAGCCCGAGAGATCTGGTTAGGAACCTGCTGAACACACAACGTACAAGCATAAATCTCACGGGTCACAAGCACAAAACCCACAGCTGGGAGTTACGACTCAAACCAACAATTGATTCCAACAATACCACTAACAGGAAGCTTAAACAAAATCTAGGACTAAGATCTCAACAACAATTCGAAGTTCTTCCTCAACGACGCAACACACGGTCGAAGACAGCAACTTCGCGATCTCGCTCTAGCCAAAAACAGCCTCCAAGAATGGTATAGGATGGAAGAGCTTCTCGAGAGGAATCCAACACTACCTCAAACGTCCAAAACAACGGTCGGAAACGACGGAAATCACCGGATAAAATCAAGGATGAACAGTACTAGGGTTCGAGAAACAGAGGTCGACAATTGAGAAAATTTTACTAAGTATGGGATCTGGTATCTCAATTCGAAGACCAAGTATTTCTAAATAAATCTGCGACTGCTGAAATCTGG
>KV000489.1:20519-33681 GCA_001598015.1 Dorcoceras hygrometricum | reverse complement strand
CAACAGGTTGAGTGATGTGTTCTGCATATGGTACCGTGTGTTGAGACGAGTGGGTAGCTCACATATACTCACACACCCCGTGGCCACTATCTTTCAGTTGATCTGTATCAGTTTTTTGAGCAGTTTCTTGAGATCTTTCGGCTCCATGCCTTCGGTTGTAGCCTTGTTCTCATGCATAGCATCTGCATATTATCTGTTGTTGTGTAACTGCTTTCTTCAGTTGCCTCGGTACTGGGGCTTGACCCCCATGTCCCTTTGGGGCTGATTGTTTTGTTTGTCTGTGTGTGTTTCATGTTATCATGGTTTCTCCGCTGGACGTGGATTTGATCCAACTGGTAGTGCCCCGGGAGGTGGATATAGTGTCCCAGAATATATAGTGTATTTATGTTATAATGTATTACATCTATGTTGAACGAGAGACTCATCATGGATCCTTTGATTTGTGTATTGGGAGTCACTCTATGCTTCTAAGTTAGTTTGTGTTGCATTGTTGTATTGGGTTTTCAGTTGTTGTAAAACGAGTATTTTGGATATGAATGTATTTTTAACTTATGTTTTCTAAGTCAGGCCAAAGCCAAAATTTTAGCCACTGTTTTTAATGCTTCCGCTATTGTTTATTGCGTGGTTAACTATGCGTTGTACAGCGGGCCTGACAGTGTTGAGTATATTAGAAGGAAGATTGAGAGTATGACTTCAAAAATTAGCTAAGGGAGTGGCATATTTAGCTAATAGGAGTGGAATTGCTATTTTTGGATTAATGGTCCGATTTTTTTTTTACGTCATAATGATCAGTTTTGTGAACTGAGCACATTGATGATATCTGATCATCGATCGGGATTATGATGAGATCGCAATCGAGGGATTCGAAATGAATGTTCCCTGTTGACTTGAACCGAATTTTATACTGTTTGAATCGAACCGAATGTTCATTGTTTGGGTTGAAACGAATGTTCACTGTTTTGGTTTACTCAAATTATGTCCCTCTACCTATAAATATGGCAATGAGGAGACACATTCATTGACCCGATGATTATTGTACCAAGTTGTGTTGACAACTCTCCTCTCCCCGCCCATCCACTCCACTCTCGGCCTCCTCCCACCATCGCCGTTGCAAGCCGATGCCGCCTCCCATCGCCAGACCCTGTTCGGACCGTCTTGGTGAGGAGATTTCGTTCGTGACAATTCACTGTGCTTTCTATTGCAAGGCAGCAAAGCAATTTGGAAACCGATTGTGGACCGGATTAGGCGAACAATCGGACATTCAATCATGGAAGTGCTATTATCGCGTAAAACTGATATTATCGGAGCTCGGGTGCGAAGTCTCCAAAGGTAAATATTTCTAAATATCCCATGCATGTTTAGTATTTATTATATTCAGTATGAGAGTTCCTGGGCACAAAATTTTTAGAACTTCTGCTACACCCTAGGAGCGAGATCTGGATCCCCCACTGCACCAAAAGTGGTACCAAAGCTTCAGGCTCGGATTGGTCATACGTGAATTTCATTAAAATTGCATCAAAACCTCAAATATTCAAAAATAAAAGTCCATCAAAGTACCTCCGTGCAACCGCCAGGCGATCGTCGTGCTCACGCAGCGCATGTCGCACAGTTCACCGCGTGCACGTCGCGCCATATGCTATGTGCTCATCTCGCGTCCGTCGAGCACCCGTTGCACACACGATGCGGCGGATATCAAGGCGCATATCATGTCTCATATAAGGGCGCATATCACGGCTCATATAAAGGCACCATCGCACACGCCACGCATGCCCATTACGGAAACTGCACACGCTCGCCGCCCGCAAGCAAGGCAATGTCTCGTCCGAGCTTTGCGCGCATGTCACGCACAGCGCCGCCACTCGTGGGTGAAATCGGTGCGTGGTGCTGCGCCCAGCGAGTAGCACTCGTCCTGTACACGTGCAGCGGTGCCGGGGCGATGGTGTGGCGGCTGTTTTTTCTAGCTAGGGTTCTGCCCGACGTGTTTTCAGTCCGATACTTGATATCAGGATTTTGTGGTTGGACCGAAATTAATTTTGAATTATTTCAAGAGGTTGGACCTTAAATTGTTTTAGATCCAAAATTATTTTTAAAATTAATTTTTTTGAAAATTTATATTTTTTGAAAATTTAATTTCTTTTTAAATTAATTATTATTGAAACTATTTTGATGCAATTATAGTGACTAAATATTATTTATTTATAAAAATAAGATTGTATATTTAAAAAGTGATTTTGTTGTATAATAATAAATTTAAGTTGATTAAATTTGTCTTATTGTTTATTTATGTTAATGATAAATAACGTGATTATGGGATGATCGAGAGTAATGCCCATTTTGTTAGGTGTTTTCTAGTTTTATGATGATTGTTGTAATTTTGTTGATATCATTTTAAAGTGAGCCTGTTTTATGGCCCGTTCTCATCCCTTTTAAATGTATCCCTATTTTTCTTCGATATTTAAATGTAATATTAGATTTAGTGGGAGATAAGTTTGAATATGGTGGAGATGATGATCAAAGATATTGAAAACCTAAAACATGTAAAACTGAAAGTTTGTGTGATAGGATTGTATTTGCATTTTGCATATCATCTAGGATTGGACCTAGATCCGTGATTGGCGATCACGGATCACATAGCTCCCGATTATCAATCTTCCATCATAATATATATATATAATTTCATGATTAAATTCAAGGAAATTAGTTTAATGATAATTGTGAAGTGATGTGACAAAATGTAATCTAAAAGAGTTCTTCATATACCGGCTTAAAAATGGCTTATACCAGCTGGAGTCACTAAAAGGCTTTGCTTTGTCTTCGGAAGTTGTTTGCGGGCCTTAGCCCTAGTTTTATTTGCATCGTCGGGCGAGGTAGGGCGAGGCTGATGTGGAACATCAGACTCGACATGTTGACGACATGGAGTTGGTTCTAGCTATATTTCAGCGGATGAATCCTCACACGTTTGCAGAAACCCATAGTTGTATGATGTCCGAGGGTTGGTTAGTACATATGGAGGAACTGTTTGATACAGTGGACTATTGTGATGAGAAGAGACTGAAGTTGGCCGTCCTTCAATTGAAAGAACATGCACAACGCTGGTGGAAGGGTGCTTCCCGAGCCATGGGAGAGATTGGTGTAGTGTTCTCTAGGGAGATTTTCCGCACTGATTTTCACCATGAGTACACTCCAGAATCATATTACGACACCAAGGAGAGGGAATTTGATAACTTGGTGCAAGGAAATTTGAAGGTAGCGGAGTATGCTAGACAGTTTTCCTCTATTCTCTCGTATGTTCCTCATTTTTCTAACCAATAAAGGACGAACCGGAGCAGATTTTTGAGATGTTTAAGACCAGATTTATTTCAGTTGGTGCTAGTTGGTTCTCCTTCGACTTATACTGATGCGGTGGATAGGGCGGTAGACATAGAGGAGAGTCTCTTGGATGCATAGACTCAGGTTCAGCCGACAGGTGGACAAGGTTTTCATCCTGTAACTGAATGGATGTATTCTTTTTAGCCTCCTCAGATGCCGCAGTCTTCGAGTCACTAGAGATTTAAGCCTAAATGAAAGCAGTTCAGGAAGAGATCGAGTTCAGGTTCTTCTCGTTCTGATAGCTCTGGAGGAGGTAGCTCTAGAGCAGATTTATGCTGTCAATACGTCGGTAGGCATTTCACTTTGCAGTGTCTTGGAATTCAGGGCGCTTTCCGTATTTGTGGGCGGGTTGGACATTTTGAGAGAATTTTTCCTGTCCGAGGACAGCTTCCTAATATGTCGCAGCAGCAGGGATCGGTTGGAGGTTCTTTGTAGAGTTTGTATCACCCTGCTCAACCCCAGCGATCAGGATTTCAGCAGCCGGAGGCGTCCACATTTAGAGTACCTCCTAAAGGAAAGCAGTTCAGGAAGAGATCGAGTTCAGGTTCTTCTCGTTCTGATAGCTCTGGAGGAGGTAGCTCTAGAGAAGATTTATGTGGTCAATACGTCGGTAGGCATTTCACTTTGCAGTGTCTTGGAATTCAGGGCGCTTTCCGTATTTGTGGGCGGGTTGGACATTTTGAGAGAATTTTTCCTGTCCGAGGACAGCTTCCTAATATGTCGCAGCAGCAGGGATCGGTTGGAGGTTCTTTGTAGAGTTTGTATCACCCTGCTCAACCCCAGCGATCAGGATTTCAGCAGCCGGAGGCGTCCACATTTAGAGTACCTCCTCAATCTCAGCACTCGGGACATCAGCGGGCTCAGGTGAATGCCTTGAGAAGGGAGCAAGATTATGACATGCTCGGAGGAGATGTTGCAAGTCTTATGTTTAATTGTCCAACATAAATTTTGTTTGAAACAGGAGCTTCACACTAGATTATTTTCTGAGCTGGTTGTGCTTGAGTTTGGGTTGATTCTACCCCATCGTGGGATGCTATGTCTGTTGATACCACACTGTTAGAGCTAAGTGTCCCGTAGGTAGTGTTGGATTGTGTTGCTAAGTTAGATTAGTTCGCACTTTTGACGAGTTGATTTTCTTTGGAGATATTCAGCGGTTGTCGCTAGAGAACTAGGGGTTCATTATTTACGTTCTCTACGAATCCCCTGAACAACGACTAGAATTGAGTGACATCCCGATTTTCCGAGATTTCTCTGAAGTTCCAAGATGAGATACCTCAATTTGTGGCTAGATATTGATTCAAAAGTGAGTCGGTTGGCACCATCGGAGCTGAAAAACTCAAGGACCAGCTGTGTAATCTTCTTGAGAAGAGTTCTTGGATGAGTATGTTGCTTTGAAGAAGTTCCAAATGAATGGTATGTTTGTTCAAGATTCATCGGTATATTTTATGATTTTTGAGTGGATTGGATTCTTGGAATACAGATTGTAGTTGCTGATGGATTTTTTGTCGATGCATGATGAGTTTCTTGTGTAAATGCTGAGAAATTATGAGCCAAATCCTTTCCACGTGCTTAGAATCGATGAAGTAGAACTGGTTTAGACCCTGAGCTACAATAACTACTCAGTGAGGATTCGAGGCAGAGAGAATTTTTGAGGAATAAGACAGTACCTTTGGTTATGGAAAAGTGGAGTTAACATGGAAGAAAGGATACCGGAGAAGTGGAAGCAAGTGGACAAGAGAGTGTTCTAACCGATGTGATTACTGATTTCTTACATACATGCGGATGTTTTCTGTTGTGATCTGTTTTGGAGATCTGTTTGTGTTTTCATTTGGAGGACGAAATATTCTTTTAAGTGGTGGAGAATGTGAGGACTGTAATTAGCTGCGGTAATTAGCGACTTAAATACACCAGATTAGTGATTAACTAATCGAGATTAATCAGCTTAGGGAGCATCGAGTGAGATGGATCAGCTAGGTGTGCAAGCTGAAACGTGTTTTCTAGAGAATTGTATCCTTGTTGAGTGTGCTAGATACATAGCTTGAGATATCCAGCTTAGAAGCGTGCTAGTTGGTAACGCAAGCTGCTCAGATCGGATAAAAGTTGATCCTAAAGTTCGTGATAAGATGGTGATACAGGAAGCTGCTTTGGGTTTCAGTCTAGAGCAGCACAGGTGCGAGTTGGTTCAGTGGCCTGTGCTATCTTACGAGAGCAAGCTGTTTAGATTTGCTAGAGTTTGTGTTACATCTTGGAGGGCGCTGGATGTATATTTTGTAGAATTCAGTTTGGAAGCTTGCTGAGTAGGTGCGAGCTGGACCAGATCGGGTGCAAGCTGCCAGAGTAACACTGTGATGTGTTGAGTTCGCGAGCTGATGCTACTGTAGCGTGAAACAGTATAATGGAGCATTCTAGGATGATAGCAGTTTAGGATGTAGGCATAAGCTGGATGCAGCTTTGGGCCTGAAGCTATGTCGCGAGCTGTGTTGACCCTAGAGAGCTGGGTTGACCAATATGAGCTTATTTGAGTACATACCTTGAGCCTAGGTGCGTAAGATGATCTAAAATCGTAGAGTATTTGATGAGACAGCAAAAGATGAATAGAGCATCACAAGCTGACCTAAGTGATGCATGCTGAGTTAAGTACTCTAAGCCGATGTACGTACTGCTGGATGAGAAGCAGGTAGGCGACCTGAGTTGAGTTTCCTGATGAGGAGTTTGCTAGTCTTGTGGAACAATTCTAAGCTGGATCAGCATAGATGGGCTTACTGGGGTGTGTCATCTTAGACGTCATTTTTTGATGATGTTCTGTTGCCGTGTGTAGATTCGGTGAGAAACTGAATGGAGATTCATATTAGAGTGGTGCAGGGTATACGCAAGCTGTTCTGGAAGCAGTGAGAAGCGTAGCTCAGCTGAGCTTGCGTGAACTGGCCTGCTACTGTGGTAGCTGATGATGGATTGAGTTTTGGGTTGTAGCTAGATTTCAGCTTTGGTAGTGTGGCAGTGCTCTGAGCAGAGCAGTGAGATCTGAGCATGTGACTGGCTGTTGGTGAAGAACAGCTTAGGTTCTGAGCTGAACTATGAAGTTGTGATGGACAGTTTGCCCGTAAGTTGGATGAGGCTTGTAAATTGATATGTTTAAGGGTGCTGTTTTGAATCCTGCGAATTGGACCAAAGTAGAGTAGTGTGGGCTATTTGCTTAAGAGTAGGAAGGGTGCAATTGTCAGTTAAGGACTAGATTGTGTTCAGCTGTGCTGGGTTTGTGAGTTGAACCAAGTTGCTATTATGAGTCTGTTTTCAGAGTTGAGGCCTGAGCAGATAAGGTGGTCGTGAAGCAGAATAATCCGGATTCAGATTAGGGACTTGTGTGATGTCCCGAACTGAGCATATAGATCACGAGTAGTTCTTGAGCTATTACAAGTTATCAGCCTAGTCATAAGCTGATTGAGAAGTATAGCTTGGAGAGGATTATTAGTAAGGATCACTCTGTGAGCTGAACTGACCATTGTACGCTGAATAGAGAATTGTGAGCTGAGAGTGCGTACTGCACCGGAGGTCGTGAGCTGAGCTGAATGCTCTGAGCTAGTCTTAGCGTGCAAACTGAGCCGTACAACGAAAGATGGTAGTTGCACGATAGCTGATCTATAAGAATGATTTGTCTTGTAGCGTGATTTGTTGAGGTCGTGATCTATTGGTGCGAAAGCTGAGTTGCGTCTTCGTGCCTAAGCTAGAAGAGTGTTGGGGTCTAAGATGACTGAAGACCCTCTAGGTGAGACCTATCTGTGAGCGTGATCTGAGCTGAGGTGTGCGGTCTTATATGGGTATGAGAACTGTCCTGAATACCCGAGCTGATGGTGTTCGTGCTGAACATGCGTAAGCTTACAAAGTGTAGACTGATAGCAGTTTAGGATGTAGGCATAAGCTGGATGCAGCTTTGGGCCTGAAGCTATGTCGCGAGCTGTGTTGACCCTAGAGAGCTGGGTTGACCAATATGAGCTTATTTGAGTACATACCATGAGCCTAGGTGCGTAAGATGATCTAAAACCGTAGAGTATTTGATGAGACAGCAAAAGATGAATAGAGCATCACAAGCTGACCTAAGTGATGCATGCTGAGTTAAGTACTCTAAGGCGATGTACGTACTGCTGGATGAGAAGTAGGTAGGTGACCTGAGTTGAGTTTCCTGATGAGGAGTTTGCTAGTCTTGTGGAACAATTCTAAGCTGGATCAGCATAGATGGGCTTACTGGGGTGTGTCATCTTAGACGTCATTTTTTGATGATGTTCTGTTGCCGTGTGTAGATTCGGTGAGAAACTGAATGGAGATTCATATTAGAGTGGTGCAGGGTATACGCAAGCTGTTCTGGAAGCAGTGAGAAGCGTAGCTCAGCTGAGCTTGCGTGAACTGGCCTGCTACTGTGGTAGCTGATGATGGATTGAGTTTTGGGTTGTAGCTAGATTTCAGCTTTGGTAGTGTGGCAGTGCTCTGAGCAGAGCAGTGAGATCTGAGCATGTGACTGGCTGTTGGTGAAGAACAGCTTAGGTTCTGAGCTGAACTATGAAGTTGTGATGGACAGTTTGCCCGTAAGTTGGATGAGGCTTGTAAATTGATATGTTTAAGGGTGTTGTTTTGAATCCTGCGAATTGGACCGAAGTAGAGTAGTGTGGGCTATTTGCTTAAGAGTAGGAAGGGTGCAATTGTTAGTTAAGGACTAGATTGTGTTCAGCTGTGTTGGGTTTGTGAGTTGAACCAAGTTGCTATTATGAGTCTGGTTTCAGAGTTGAGGCCTGAGCAGATAAGGTGATCGTGAAGCAGAATAATCCGGATTCAGATTAGGGACTTGTGTGATGTCCCGAACTGAGCATATAGATCACTAGTAGTTCTTGAGCTATTACAAGTTATCAGCCTAGTCATAGGCTGATTGAGAAGTACAGCTTGGAGAGGATCATTAGTAAGGATCACTTTGTGAGCTGAACTGACCATTGTACGCTGAATAGAGCATTGTGAGCTGAGAGTGCGTACTGCACCGGAGGTCGTGAGCTGAGTTGAATGCTCTGAGCTAGTCTTAGCGTGCAAACTGAGCCGTACAACGAAAGATGGTAGTTGCACGAGAGCTGATCTATAAGAATGATTTGTCTTGTAGCGTGATCTGTTGAGGTCGTGTTCAATTGGTGCGAAAGCTGAGTTGCGTCTTCGTGCCTAAGCTAGAAGAGTGTTGGGGTCTAAGATGACTGAAGACCCTCTAGGTGAGACCTATCTGTGAGCGTGATCTGAGCTGAGGTGTGCGGTCTGATATGGGTATGAGAACTGTCCTGAATACCCGAGCTGATGGTGTTTGTGCTGAACATGCGTAAGCTTACAAAGTGTAGAGGTTGAGCCGATCTACAGGCACTGTAGATCAGACCGGAAGACTATGTGGTATATATATTTGACCATTGACCAACACTTAGTCATTTTTACACCTCATGATACTTATCTTCTCTCGGTAGTATCACTCTGGAAATCCTAGTTAGCACTGTTCACCCGATACCTTTTTCTTCCGATTGCCGGAGTTTGGCCGGATGGTTTTGGGCAAGGGTGCTACTGTTGGAAGCATCTTTTCGAGGGCTTTAACCTCTTACCAGTGTAGAGGCCGATATGGACCGGAATAGAGAAGTTGACGAGAATTTTAAGTGTTCGACTTGTAGCACTTTCCGGCTGAGTTGAGCTTCATTTGAGGTAACTGAAGTTTTTAGTGTTGATTTCAGCCCTTAGATATCTTTATTTGGGCAGGGTTTGAGCTTAGCAATAGATCTTGAGATGGCTGACCTTTGACGTTTAGGACGTGAGCTTTTTGAACGTGAATCTGTGTTGATTCCCGTAGATGTTTTGAAGATCCGTAGCTCTCTTGAGTTTTTGACCTGTGGTGGCCCCGAGATGTTGGCCGAGAGCTAGGGTTTGGGCAGCGAGCTTGGCGTTTTAGCAGTGAGCTTGGATTGAGGAACTATGGTAAGATTTGAGCGAAGGTAAGAATTGAGATTGTATTGACAGCTTTGTGATAATAATGTTAACAAGTATGGCTGTGTGTTGAGTTGCCTTAGCCTTGTCATGTGTATGTTGCGTGCGGTAACCTGTTAGGCTTGTGCGGAGTTGCTGAGCTGTTATTCCTGTGTTATGCATGCTATGTTCATGATGTCTACGTGCTGTGCTGCCGAAACTGATTTGCGTGTGCTGAGTAGTATGCTGTTGTGTTCGTGGATGTGAGCGGAGTCGCCTAGCCTGGTATCGCATGGTAGAGCCTGATTTGTGCTGTTTAATACCTGCGTGTGATTTTATACAGCTGTTTGATTATGCTGTTTTGTGAGAAATAGCACATTGTTCATGTTCCTATTGGCATTGCATACACGCATTCATATTGAGCCTGAATTCCTTGAGATCGAACGTTTCCCGGAGCCTGGGATTGGCCGATGAAGTTTGTCGTGCCTCGAGAATCCAACGCTTTCATAGAGTTGTGATAGCCAGCGGAGGTTGCTGAGTTTGGATTCCGAAGATTTATCGAGATATGATTGCCGGCAGAGGTTCTTGACTGCCCTCATGCATTAGATAACATGATATGTTGCATATGTGTTTGATAGCTGTTGTATGTTGCTCTTCGTACTGAGGTTTGACCTGGTTTGTTTACTTTGGGGCTGCTTTTTGGCCGTGTGTTTGACGATTGTAGGAGTTTCAGGTAGATCAGCTGGATTGTGAGATGCGTCGGCTGGTGAAGCCCCTTAGGCGAGTTTGATTTCCCAGTTATGTATATTTTATATTCAGTCCTTACCAGGGGATGCCCTGTGTATCTGTATTGTTGATTCTTAACTGTGGATTGAATTTATACATGCTGTTGTGAATATTGAGATTTTGTAGATTGACTTTTTGGTTAAAGTCTGTATTTTGAGTATTAAATACTTTGAAGAATTATCTTTTAGTTCTGGCCAAAAAGAAAATTTGAATTACTTTTTAAGCTTCCGCGTTTTTCTGTGCTTTTTCGACGTATTAAGAGAACCGGGCCTAACGTCAACAGTACCTCAAACAGCTAGTGAGAAGAACAGAACACTAATATAGAAAGCGCGCGCTCTCTGAAACCAACAGCTCTGGCAAGACGTCTATTGCATCCCAACTTTCACGGAGAAAACTCGACAGATCCACTCAAACGACCACAAAGCTACAACCTGCTCAACATACGAAATCGGCTTGGGGCGGACTACGATAGAAAACAGAACTTGGAGCTCCCAGCTCAGCCCTTCTCGGACCTACACCCAAAATACTGTAACTGGTTCTAAGAGATGCTAATAATGAGAACTAACAATTACCCGAAAGCACTACCTGAACACGAACACCAACTCGTCAGAAATCGTGAAACTTTGTGCGCCTCTATCGTCGTGCTCACTCTTCCTGCCAACCAACAGCTCCAAGAATGTTATGGAAAGGACGATCTTGATGAGAGGAACTCAAAGATACCAGTTTTGCTCTAAGCTGAAACTTCTATCATCGGCAATCGGATAAGATAGGGTTAGGTGAACAGTAACAAGGGTTCCACGATAGGATCTCTCGAGAGAAGCAAAATATTCTGTGTTGGAAATAATGGATCACACTTGGTAAAAGGCAACATCTATACAACTTAAGTCCCCACGATCTAATCTACAATAGCCATCGACAAAATCAAGACTCAAAGCTGATACAACTTAGACACGCAGCACGGCACGCTCACTCAAACATCTGGTGTACACAACAGATCACGCTCACAACTAGATCGCGCTCGTAGGATAGATCACGCTCACTACTCAGATCTCGCTCACTTCTGTGTTAGAGTATATGCCCAACTATCCAACTTGTGGCGTGTGGGTTTATAGACTCTTGTATATGACAATCTTTATATATGATATTCGTATTTATTATATGGCGTTCTTTACTTTCATTGTGTGTATGATGATTTACAATTGCGTTGAGTAAAGACCTAGAATGCACTAAAGTGTATGTTAGATGTGATAGTGGGTATGACGGCTATCATGAAACACATCTAATAGTCACTGTGTATTCTGAACTGTTCCTAGTCGATTGGGCCGTCAAAATAAGGATAAGGCCGCCCGAGTTATATATGATATTCGCATTTATTATATGGCGTTCTTTACTTTCATTGTGTGTATGATGATTTACAATTGAGTTGAGTAAAGACCTAGAATACACTAAAGTGTATGTTAGATGTGATAGTGGGTATGACGGCTATCATGGAACACATCTAATAGTCACTGTGCGCTGGTTGGGCGTGGCGTCGTGCGCTGCCACCACGAGTTTTTCGTGGTGGTGGCGTCGCCGGCCGGCCGCCGCTCCGACGAAGCTCCGGCGATGTCGTGACGGCTGATATCTTCTAGGGTTTGTTCGGGCCTGTCTCGAGCAGCCCGTGAAGTTTTCGGGCCGGTATGCGATGTCGGGCCCGTTTTGGTCGATTATTAAATTTTAAGATTTTTGGGCCTAGAATTATTTTAAGCCCAATATGATACAATTAAAATTTGTAAAATGTGATTTTAATTATAAAATGTGATTTTGTAATAGAATATGATTTTGTTGATTAAAATTTGAATTTATCGACAAAATACGATTTTATTATAAAATGCGATTTTATGACTAAAATATGATTTTGCGATAAATAATAGGATTATTTAATTTATGCAAGTTAATTAGATTAATTGAATGATTAGGATGATCGAGAGCCGTGCCCAATTTGTTAGGTGTATGCGATAGGTTTTTGTGATTCGGTTTGTATTAATATTTTGATTATCATTTAAAGTGGTCCTGTTTGTGGCCCGTTCCAACCCCTTGATAAATGTATCCCTTATTTCTCATGGTATATTTAAATGTAAATTACTAGATTTAGTGGGAGGACATCCGAAGACGTTGGAGATGACGATCAAGATATTGAAGACCGAAGATCTGTAAAACCGGAAAGCTTTGTAATAGGATTGCATTGCATATTGCATTACCCCTAGGATTGGACCTAGGTCCGTGACTGGCAACCACGGACCGCATAGCTCTCGCGATCGATCATTCCAATGTTACTTTATATATGTTGATATATAGTTTAGTTGAATTCGCATGTTGCATGTTTTAAATTTGATTTAAAATGAATGCATGAGACCAACATTTTTCAAAATAAAATCCCTCGTTTTAAATATGATTTAAAACTTATATCAAGATAAATGTTTATTCGATAAACTAAAGGATATTTAAAATTGTTTAAATTTCCCTACCTTCCATCAACAATGGGTGTACGTCGATGCTACCCGTATACATGGCCCGGCTCATATTATTGAGGGGGTCATGTATGCCGGAAAGCTGTCCACGCCATTGACAACTGTTGTGAGTCGGCTGGAACTCCCTTTAACGTTGGCTCATATTATTGGGGACATTAAGGGGACCGTCCTTCACGACTCAACATTGATGGGTCATCTTTACACGTGATAGTAAACGGCGTCATATTATTGGGCCCTTACTGGACGTGAGGTGAATACATGTAGGTTGCACCGGTTGCAATCGGAAACTACCTTTTGGGGGTCATGGATGGCTGATATTATTCGGGTCCATGATCTCTTGATTGGGCTCCGTGTACCCACTAAAGAAACCTGTTTTCTCGATTTCATTAGAGGGTGGTGAAATCGTTAAAATAGTGGGAGGGTAATTCATAAAACTTAATGACCATGTTTTATGTCTTAGCGTTTATTTTATATATAGTTAGTAATGTATGTCTGTTTTCTTTTCAGTATAACTGCTATATAAAATG
>KV000489.1:0-10273 GCA_001598015.1 Dorcoceras hygrometricum | reverse complement strand
CTAGCCGTGGGCCCACAACCATTGTGGCTCCGGGATCACAATTCCGGACTTTGCCCATCGGATCATGGTAAGAGCGTCTAGCAACATCGTCCCATGATCCCCTAGGTATAACTGATAGTTCCTACAAGAACCAGTTGGTCGTGGTTAGCGTACAGTACGGTCCTTTCAATCCATATATCCCGATCAGATCAACGACCATTGGTAAATCGAGAGTCGCTAAAGATCCGATAGCTATGCATACATCTTGGAGATCGAATAGTGACATCGCGAGTGTAACTAGGTAAACCCATTTACCTAAAACACTTCTAGTACTCTGGCCAGATATTTATACACTATTATCCCCTCAGATAGCATAGGATATCCACGCATGTGTGCGAGCGGTGAATCCTCGACAACGATGCATCGACTCCTACATGCATCGGGGTCTCACCCAATCCCGTCGCCTGATGACCCCAAGTGAGTCGGCAAACGAGTCAAAGTGAGACGCCTATCATGTAGAGTCTCAATGACGTTTCGAGTCGTGAGGACTAATCAGTACAACCAAGACCTCGGACTTATCCACTCGACAAATGGTAATCACTTGGAAAGTCCGAACGAGGGTAGTTCGATAGATCACCAGGTCACTATCATCCTGCATGCTCAGAATATCACAATGTTCCCTACCAATGAAACATGGTACTTCGCATCGCAGATACTAGTCTCAAGCTCGGGCGGCCCTATCCTCATTTTGACGGCCCAATCGACTAGGAACTAATTAAAAATACACAGTGACTATTAGATGTGTTTCATGATAGCCGTCATACCAACTATCACATCTAACATATACTATAGTGCATTCTAGGTCTTTACTGAACGCAATTGTTAATCATCATAAAACACAATGAAAGTAAAGAACGCCATATAAATAAATGCGAATATCATATATAAAGATTGTCATATACAAGAGTCTATAAACCCACACGCCACAAGTTGGCTAGTTGGGCATCTACTCTATCAATACACTGCCTCTGGTCGCACCCTTCGAGCAGCCTCAGACTGCTGCTCCAGCAACCGATTCAATCCAGCCAACAACTGTCCACTAGTTTCGAGGGGTGGAGGTGAAGTTGGGTCTCGCCTCCCCTCCTCCCGGTCCATGGAGTCGTTGTTCAACCGACGTCTAGGAGGCATATCTGTGCATACAGTCCAAGATCACAAATAACCCACATGCATCTATGGCACATCAATTGCTAAAAAAAAACTCGTGACAATTTTAAATTATTATACTTCAATCATACATATTTTGAAACTTTAAAACTTACAAACTTGAGGCACAATCATATGAGCTTCTCGTAACCGGCAGCAGGCACAACCCTTCAGGACCTTGCTCTGATACCAACTGAAACGACTCCTCTCACTGAAATATTTTCCTTTAAATAAGGGCCATAAATTTCTTTTTTTTTGACTATTCACGTGAACAGTACTATACAGGTGAATAGTACCCTCGACAATTTTCCAAAAAATCTTTGCAAAAATTAAACTTGATGCGACTAACAAAAAGAATTTTCAAATAATGTCATACCGCGATAAAGCGTATATTCAAAAAAAAAATTCAAACGAATTAAGTATCACATTTGAAACTCTGACGAAATAAGAATTTATTTTAAAAAAATTACTCATAAAGGAAAATGTATCCTCAAAATTTAAAAATACATCTCATAAAAATTTTTTGCGGAAGCTTAGAAGGTCTAGGGAGTGCGCCGCCAGTGTCCGAGCTCCTCAAACGTCGTCGCCTCGAACCTCGTCATCATTCTCACCTGTACACAATCAGATCTAGTGAGCCTAGAGGCTCAGCAAGCTCAAACCTGGATAACAAGTATTAAACATACATCAACATGCATTAATACAATAATAAAAATACATTTTTTTAAACTTCAACATCAGAACTTTAAAAGTACTTTAAAATGTGAATTTTAATCTTTAAACTATAAACTTTAAAAATCATCATCGAAAAAAAACTTTAAATAAGCTTCACACTCAAATCTTCAAACTATACGTCATGGCATGTAAATAATGTAGATCCTCAATAATAACATTTTAGATGTTTGTTCATTGCTGCGACCCCTCTGTTCATTTGATCAAACTATAAACCATAGTACTAGGCTGGAATAGCTCTACGGACCTCATGCACCATAGTCACTATCCCCCTCTAATGTGGCTCTACGGACCTCATGCTTCGTAGTCACCATATTCCTCTGCGTCTTGGTCACAACAACTCACAGTACTCAAAAAATTTTTCTTCTTATCATTTGAAACATCACACATCAAATATCATGCCATAAATCATCACAAAACTCAACATTTCATTTTAAAAACTTTCTGCCCGTAAACATGTTTGTGATGCATGGGAAAATAACTAAAGTTTTAGCCATGATTAATCGGGTTCTCCCCAAGCTTCTCAACGGGCTACTCGGACACCATAAGGTCTCAACGAGTCATCGGACAAGCCCGAAACTTACCACAACCAGCCCAAGCCTAGGAAATACAATTTTATACATCTTAAACATGTTTACAAGTAATAACAATACTTCTTGGATGTCCTCGGGGTACTGCATTGTCCTTTAAAATTTCAGCGCTATGTGCTGCCTCTTATCGTGTTTTGTAGGTAACCAAATGACTTATAACTTATATATCCACAATCTACAGCCCTTAGACTTAAATTATGACACTTTTTATTCATCTTAGGTATGAATTAATACTGCTAAAGTGTACTGGCATAACACCAAACACCATCGTCGTTCACCCTTAATCCCGAAAGAACTTCTAACCTTCAACCAAATATGTGTCTCTCGCGCTCTCTTCACAAATCATCCTCTAACTAATGTCCCAAATTTCCTAGGCCAGGAACCAGATCACAACCAATAGCCTAAGAACCTCTATACCATATACTGGACCCTCATCGTGACTCCTAGGCAGCCAACTAAACAATCCAGCCCATACGCCAACTTACAATCAGCCCTTCTCCTTTGCATGCACCTGCGCGTCTATGCACTCAACCAGCCTAACTTCTATCCCAACCAGACATTTGCATGGTCTCCCCTCACTCCTTGGCATGAATCAACTCTCCCCTAAGGTCCTGTGATGAGACATATAATGGCAGCACACCACTGAACCAGAAAACAACAAATTTCCCCAAGTGTAGTATGTTGCATGCCTCGCTCATCACAGCTTTTGCCTTTCACGTCTGGACTCATTATACCTCGCACAAGGTCTATATAACTTACCTAGAAGGACTCCTTAATGCCTATACTAAGAAAAAACAGTATCTGTAATGCTGGGCAGCAGCACCACACGAAGGAACATGGAAACCGAAAGGAAAACAGCAACTTCCAGAAACATGTAACTTGATGTTCAGCTGCTGTATTACACGTCCAGACCTCAACTTTGATGTTCTAGACATTCAGAACTCGACCCAACATCCATATAAAGGTCCTCTAATAGTATATGCCCATGCAGAAGCACTACCAACCCAGAAACAATCATGCAACTTCATCCTACAATCTGCCCGCAACCAACCAACAATGGCTCAACCTTTCCTCTCCTCATCTGGACTACTTATAATTATTTACCAACCAAGCTTGAAAAACACATCTTAATGGATCTCAACACAAAGTTTCTGCAGCCCCTGAACATCCTAACAGCACCATACTTTGAAATTATGCAGAAAACCGAAAGATGCAGCAATTTCAGGAAGATGATAACATGCTGCCTTAAAATGAATTCAAAACAGATTCTCATGCATTTAATCATCTCACACAAAGTTTCTGCAGCCCCTGAACATCCTAACAGCACCATACTTTGAAATTATGCAGAAAACCGAAAGATGCAGCAATTTCAGGAAGATGATAACATGCTGCCTTAAAATGAATTCAAAACAGATTCTCATGCATTTAATCATGTGAGATATTTACTGATCATAAGAGCCTCAAATACTTTTTCACCCAAAAGGAACTTAATATGAGGCAGAGGAGGTGGCTAGAACTGGTGAAAGATTACGATTGTACAATCAGCTATCATCCAGGAAAGGCCAACGTGGTGGCTGATGCTTTAATTAGGAAATCTGTTGGATTAGCCCAACTCAATGTCGAGAGACCATTGGTGTAATTGAGAAGTTTGGATTGGAATTAGTGTCCAGTGGTAGTAATGCGGTCTTGGCAGATCTCTCTATAAGATCAAATCTGTTAGACCAGATTCGAGAGGGACAACCAAAAGATGAGAAACTTCAGAAGTGGGTTAAGCAAGATAAAGAAAGAGGTAGCAACCTCTACTTTTCAGGAGGAGGAGTAGTCAGATTTCATGGCAGGATCTGGGTGCCCCAAGTAGACACCATGAGATCAGATCTGATGACAGAGGCCCATACGTCCCCATACTTTGTTCATCCGAGAAGTACTAAGATGTATAAGGATCTCCAGAAGTTTTATTGGTGGCCAGGAATGAAACGAGACATTTCCAGATTTGTCTCTGAATGTTTAACTTGTCAATTGGTGAAAGCTGAACACCAAAGGCCATCATGAATGTTGAAGCCCCTGCCTATTCCCGAATGGAGATGAGAATGCATAGATATGGACTTTGTAGTTGGTTTGCCCAGAACTATTCAAGGATATAACTCTATTTGGGTTATAATAGACAGACTCACTAAGTCTGCTCACTTCTTACCAGTTAAGACAACATATGATGTGAGCAGATACGCATATTTATATGTGAAAGAAATAGTGAGGTTGCATGGAATTCCAGTTTCGATAGCATCTGATAGAGATCCGAAGTTTACGTCAGCCTTCTGAAAGAGTTTGCATAGAGCTTTGGGTACAAAGTTGACTTTTAGCACAGCTTGTCACCCCCAGACCGATGGTCAATCAGAAAGCGTGATTCAGATTTTAGAATATTTGCTCAGAGCTTGTATTGCGGATTTTTTAGAAAGTTGGAATTTAAAGCTACCTTTGGTAGAATTTGCGTATAACAATAGTTTCCAAGCTTCGATACAGATGGCTCCATATGAAGCTCTCTATGGTCGTAGATGTAGAACACCTCTTCACTTGGATGAGGTTGGTGAACATACTGGTTTAGGACCAGATGTGGTTGAAAAAACAGCAGAAGCTGTTAGAAAGATTAAAGAACGCATGAGAGCTGCCCAAAGCAGACAGAAGAGTTACGCAGACAATAGGAGAAGGGATTTAAGTTTTGAAGTTGGCGATCATGTATTTTTGAGAATAGCTCTGATGAAGGGAGTAATGCGTTTTGGGAAGAAAGGAAAGCTGAGTCTAAGATATATTGGACCTTATGAGATTCTGGAAAGAGTAGGAACATTGGCTTATCGTGTATAATTTCCCCCGCATCTGTCTGCAGTGCATAGTGTTTTCCATGTATCAACTTTGAGGAAGTATATTTCCAACCCATCGCACGTACTAAGCCATGAGCCAATTTAGTTAACACCAGATTTGAGTTACGAAGAGAGACCCGGGAGGATTCTTCTTCGAGAGATTAGGAAGTTAAGAAACCGTAGTATCCCTATGGTTAAGGTGCAATGGTCTAACAAATCAGAACGAGAAGCTACGTGGGATACTGAAGCTGATATGCATAGTCTTTACCCAGACCTGTTTGGTAAGTAAATTTCGAGGACGAAATTTGAATAAGGAGGGTAGAGTTGTAACGCCCCAAAATCCATAGGACCACATAAATGAACCTTTTTATTTTTTTTAAGGGTCAAATTGATATTTCAGATTTCAGCATAAGTTATTTTATTTATTTAAAAAGCTGATTTCTTTAGTTTTAGAACTTAGATACGATGTAGGAAGTTCCAAGCAGATATCGCCCCGAGCACATTACACGAGCAGATTTCAGATTCTGATAAAAATGCTTTTAAAGAGAATAAATTGTTTCTTTCAAAATCTTTTGGTAGAATTGCAAAACTAAAATATTGAGAGGGAAATTTTACCAAATTTCACAAAAGTATGCATGGTGTGTCATGCTTAATCATAACACATCTCCTGCCACTAATCCCCATATCATATATTATTGGTTTTGAAAAGCAAAGTTCATTTCACTTGTGAAGAAAATATATTCTTGTTCTCTCAAACTAAGGAGTTTTATATTACTGTTTTTAAAAGAAAAGTTCATTTTCACTTGTGAATAAAATACTTTCTTGTTCTCTCAAATATTTCTAAGGAGCTCGTTGTGTCTTCATGAGGAGGATCTCTACAAGAATCAACTGTTTTCGTATTTCTCAGTGAAAGGCAAGTAAAAGCTGATCATTTGCTACACCATTTAAAGCATATATTGTTTTTCCTCAATTTTGTGGATTGCTTGCCTTTTTTTACATTAAAGATATAGCTAAAGTATATGTTCATGAATGTTTAAGAATATGAATGATCGGGTTTAAAGATATGTTTCTGTTCTAAAACTTTCCAGCATGTTTAATAAAGATATTGATGTTTTAAAATTATTGAGCAGTTCAGATTTGAGTAAGTGTATGCTCAGGAAAGTTCTTCCTTCTTGTGAATGGTGACGTCTGAACTTGACTCCAAGTAATCAGTGATGCTGGTTAAACAGAATCTGGTTCTGGTTTGATAGGCAGCACTGGTATCGTTGGGTGTCGTTCATGATGTTGCAGCACTAATTTCATAGTCAGAATTTTTTTTCTACGCCAGCGAATAGATTTCATGTCCAAATCCAAAATTCTCATGTCAGATCCGAGTTTTCGCTTCGCATTTGAATTGGGTGAGATCTTACATTGTTGACCACTTTACTTTATGAGTTGACTACAGTTGACCATTGACGTCTGAACGACCCCATTTTATATTGTTGACTTCCTAGAATCCGAATTTCCCCTGTCAAATATGTTTTACACCTAAACACTGTGTCTATGGTGACATCTGTTTCCCTCTAGCGATCCAAACCCCAAAGTCAAATCTGTTTCACGCTAACGATACAGTTACTTTTGTCACATCTGTTTCAACGTTAGCGTATACCACTTCTATAGTCGAATCTATTTTCATGATCAAGATCTGTTTTTAGTTCCCGAACATCATTTTGTCAGACAGATCTGTTTCACTTCAGCGATGATTTCCCAGTAGTCGAATCCGATGCTCAGTGAGAGTTTAAAGAGAAATGAGTTTCGAAATAAAGTGAAACCCGATAATGTTCAAATTTGATTTCAACTGGATATGAGTATAAAGGAATAAAATTTTAGTTTTTAAGGATTTATGTCATAGATAACAGACGGTCATAAAGGAAGGGTGAGCAACTGTTAAGACAGTTGCCTTTTCACCACGGAAGGGTGAGCTCTCGTCGAGAGTGTCGATTTCCCTTTCATAAAGAGCTATATGCTAAAGACTGAATTTAGAAGTAACTTGATCAAGTGCCAATGGACCTAAGGAGAGCTTCTAAGCCATAAATCATAAGAAAATAATGATGGGATCAGGGTTATTTTTCCCACGTCTGAGTTTATGAAAGAATGTTTACCCTTAAATGTATTCCTTTAAACTAAGTTATGTTAAAATTTAGTAGTCTTCCTGCATTATGTGATTTTGATATCTCAGATTTTACTTGCTGAGCCCCTATGCTCATTAGTTTTTAAATGGTGCAGGTGAGACAGATCCGGGGCAAGAGGGTGATGGAAACCGAATCAGCTGTGATGTTGTGTTTATCAATGGACAACGTTTTCCGTGTCAAGTTTATTGTTGTTTTTCATCTTTGAAAAATCTGTATTAGATCCATTACAACAATAGTAAATTCATATATAATTTCAGATGTTGTAATATCGTACTTTGCATTATATATCAAATATGATGTTTAGAATCTGTTTCCACTATTTAATTACTTGGCACCAATATTAGTATTTGCGAATCGAAATTTATCTTCATGTTATAAGAAATACATCTTATAACAATTGCTATTCAACCTTTCTTTTCTTTTAATTATTTTACATTAATTCAAATCCGTTGACCCCATGGGTTTGGGCGTCACATGACTGGAAATGGTTCCGCGAGATCTGAGTGTTCTGGTATGGAGCGACGCGACGCTGTTTAGCGATAGCATATTTGGTGCTAGCGGGATGACGTATACCTGTTGGGAGAGTGGACTTATGTGCGACGTCGTTTGGAGGAGTCCCAAATCTGTCTTGGCGTATGGTCCAGATCTGAGTTGGTGTCAGATGTGAGCCTCGATTTGTCAGAGGGTAGTGTTCACCAGATTTGAGCAAATATAAGTTATTTAATAGAGGACTTTGACCATTCGTACGCCATATCTTTCCCGACACTTTGAATATTTTCCCATAACTTTACTCTGTCACGATACCCTAGTTACTGTTCACCGTAGTCTATTTCCTTTGATTGCCGGTGATAGACAACTCCGATTGGAGCAAGAGTGGTAGTGTTGGATTCCTCTTTCCAAGACGTTTCTCCCTATACCTCTGTCGAAGACTTGGGTTAGCTCGAAGAGGATCACGAAGGAAGCTACCTTGTGTAGTCTGTTAGCATTTGTCCGATTGGTTCTTCCGTTCAGATAATGCTTTGAGCAAGTGCTAGATCATCCCTTATGCTCCGTTTAGATATTTCTGTTGTGATAGAAGGGTAGGATAGATCTGGTTGAACTCGTAGCTCCAAGTTAGAGTTTCTGTACTTTACGTCCCTGAGCTAGTTGTTATTATTGGCTTCTCATGTTTCAGATCTGAGTGCTCGGGACTTCGATTGTGGTATCGTAGCTCAAAAATCTAAGCTACAGATTTGAGTGTGTTTTACAGCTTTGGGATAGGCATGGATATATGTGTATTGTCTGCTGGTATGTTGTGCAATGTATGTTATTTTGTTGATTGTTGCAGCTGTTGCATTTTCATACACGCATTTCCCTTTTGAGTTCAGGATGCTTGTATTGGGGACGAACGACAATATCGTACTCCTCATCTCCCTGCTGGGTTGTTGTTAGTCGCTATGAGCCTAGTGGATAGCTACCACATCTCTTGATTTGGGCAACAGCAGGTTGAGTGATCTGTTATGCATCCGGTACAGTGTGATGGGACGAGTGGATAGCTACCATGCTCTCACACACATCATGGCCACTATCTTCCATTAGATTTGTGCTCTTAATCAGTTCCTTTGGCTCCCTGCTTCGGTTGTAGCCTGCTGCTTTTGCATTATACTATTCTCATGCATATCACGTGCATCTATATATGTTTTTATCTATATGCTGTTCTATGTTGCTCTCCGTACTGGGGTTTGGCCCAATTTCCCTCTGGGGATGGTTGTTTTGGTTGTCTTTGTGTTGTACAGGTTACCCAGGTTTCTCAGCTGGTCGTGGAGATGACTCAGCTGGTGGTGCCTCGAGAGGTGCATAGAGTGTCCCAGTTATGTATATTATATATGTCAGGAGTCACTGAGGAATGCCCCGTGAGGATGGGAAGATCTATTGCTGATTTAGGATTTATCCTATTAGGGAGTCACTCTATGCTTGTATTGATGTTTGTTTGTTGATTTGGTTTTCGGTTGTTGTAAAACCAATATTTGAGTATGAGTGTATTTTAAATTAAATTTTCTAGGTCAGGCCAAAACGAAAAATTTTAGCCACTTTTAATGCTTTCGCGGTTATCTTTTGCGTGGTTTGTCTCTGTGTTGTGCAACGCGCCTGACATATTTGGTATCAGAGCTTAAACTGGGATAAGCTCAATTTCTTTTGATCACACTTGAGTCTAGGCACAATGTTTCTTGTTTCATGTGCTTGACTATGTGTTATATTTGTTTTATGATCTTACTGTTTTAGTGCTTGCTTAGATACCGCCTAGACGTAGGGGTATAGCTAGAAGGAATATTCCGGTAGAATCCGAGGGTCAGAATGAGGAAGGGGAGAGTAGTATTCCCATTCATAGACGCGCTCATCAGGTAGAGGATGAGGTATATGAGCTGGCAGCCCATGTGGATGACATGGAACTGGTGATGGCGAGGTTTCAGCGGATGAACCAATAGACGTTTAACGGTGATGAGCCTATTTCCGATGCTGAGTCCTGGTTTCAACACATTACCGGACTGTTTGATCGTGTGAGGTACGATTATGAGCGTAGGTTGAGTTTAGCAACGTTCCAATTGAGGAGAAATGCTGAGCGATGGTGGAGAGGTGCTTCATGAGCTCTCGAGGAGACTAGGGTAGGGATTACGTGGAACAATTTCTGTACTGCCTTCCAACAGGAGTACATTCCGGAGTCCTATGTTAACGCCAGGGAGCATGATTTTGATAACTTGGTTCAGGGAAC
>KV000488.1:204475-218675 GCA_001598015.1 Dorcoceras hygrometricum | reverse complement strand
GTGCCTTGCAGCTGGCTCTTCCAAAAGCTGGTTGTGGCACCAGAGAATGAATCACTTGCATTTCAAAATAATTGCTAAGTTGAGTCAGCATGATTTGGTTTCTGGTCTGCCAAAAATCAGTTTTTCAAAGGACAAGATTTGTGCAGCTTGTCAGCTGGGGAAACAAATAAAATCCACTTTCAAAAACAAAGGCGGTAAACGTTCTTCCCGTTGCCTTGAGCTCTTGCATATGGATCTTTTGGTCCTATTTCAGTCACGAGCTTAGGGGGAATGTCATACACCCTCGCAGTTGTTGATGATTTTTCAAAATATACTTGGGTGTTATTTTTAAAAGCAAAATCTGAAACCGCCGACCAGCTGATAAAACTTTAAAACGTTTGCAAAATGACAAGTCTTGTTCAGTCAACCGGATAAGAATTGATCGCGGTACTGAATTTTTAAACTTTAAATTAACTTCTTATCTGGAGGACTTGGGAATAAAGCATGAGCTATCAGCAGCAAGAACTCCTCAGCAAAACGGGTTAGCTGAGAGGAGAAACCGCACTATGAAAGAAGCTGCTAGAGCTATGATTTCATATTCCGGCATTTCTCAAAAATTCTGGGCAGAAGCAGTTAACACAGCGTGTTATACTAAAAAAAGATCAATGATTAATAGGTTGCACGATAAAACCCCCTATGTGATCTGGAATAGCAAGAAACCTGACATTTCATATTTCAGGGTGTTTGGATGCAAGTGTTTCATTCATAATAATGGCAAGAAGCATCTAACAGCCTTTGAACCTAAATCTAATGCAGGTATCTTTTTAGGATATTCAGCAGTAAGCAAAGCATTTCGAGTGTTCAACAATCGAAGCTTAACGGTTGAAGAATCAGCACACGTCGTGTTTGATGAAACAAGCTTCAAATCAAACTCAGCTGCAAGCCTACATGACTTGTGCACACGTCTGGAATCAAAAGGCCTTGAAGAATCTGATGATGACGTGTCACAACAAAGATTCACAGCTAAAGAACAACCAGTAGTAGCTACACAACATACTACCACTCAACAAGATCTTACAGCAGCTGGAGCGAATGTAACTCAAATAGATCTTGCTACGTCACGCATCACGCAATCGAATGCAACTCCAACAGATCTTGCTACGACAGGCATCACGCAAGCAAATGACACTGCTGATACATCAACAGCTAAAGCAACAGTATCAACCATACCAACAGTAAATGACGAAGCTATCAACAGCACTCACACACGACAGCAAGAACTCCAATTGGAATCTGATACACGAAGCAACAATGAAAATCATCAAGTGACGTCCGAAGATCCAAACATTTTTATCCAGTCATGACATTCTTCTTAGGCTTACAAGTGCGCCAGTTGGAGAATGGAATATTCATCAACCAGGCTAAATACACTAAAGAACTGCTGAAGAAATTTGGAATGGAAAATAGTTCAGCAGCAGCGACTCTCATGAGTTCCACGATCAAACTCGACAAAGATGAAGCTGGAACTGCCATTGAGGTATCTTTGTATCGTGGTATTATAGGCTCTTTGCTTTATTTGACTGCTAGCAGACCAGACATCATGTTCACTGTCTGTTTGTGTGCTAGATTCCAAGCAGAGCCAAAGCAATCGCATTACATTGTTGTAAAGCGAATATTGAAATATTTGAAGGGTACTACTAACGTGGGTCTTTGGTATCCCAAAGACTCCGGCTTTGAACTAATTGGGTACAGTGATGCAGATTACGTAGGTTGCAGGATTGATCGCAAGAGCACAAGTGGAACATGTCAATTTTTAGGGGATCGATTGATCTCTTGGTTTAGTAAGAAGCAGACATCAATTGCCACGTCAACTGCTGAGGCGGAATATCTTGCTGCTGGCAGTTGTTGCGCACAAATCCTCTGGATTCAACATCAACTGAAGGATTATGACATTGATGCTTCTGAAGCCCCTATTCTCTGTGACAACACCAGTGCGATTGAAATCACCCAGAACCCTGTACTGCATTCACGCACCAAGCACATCGATATCAGGCATCACTTCATAAGAGACCACGTGCTAAAGAAGGACGTCCGGTTGGAGTATGTGTCGACGGAGCTACAAGTCGCTGACATCTTCACAAAACCTCTGCCAGACGCTAAGTTTTCCTATTTTAGGAATATATTAGGTCTCTTAGAACTGCCATAAATCTGTCTATATGCTAACAATTGTCGTAGGTTGAACAGCAACGCTTACGTCAGCAGTGGGTCATCTCTTAATGAAGAACAGCTTTGCTTACGTAAGCATCACCGTTGGACGTCGCTCTATCAAGGAAAACAGCATTGCTTGCGTCATCATCGCGTCACATGTTCAGGGGGAACAGCGATGCTTGCGTCAGAGCTACCGTCGCAATACTAACCATCACAAAAACAGCACTGCTTACGTCATCCCATCTCATCGTATCCAAAGGAAACAGATCTGCTTACGTAAGCATTACTAATAGAGGTTTGTATGTCGTAGGGGGAACATGGTCTATGTGTTGATAAGCGTAAAGTCACTTGAACAGGAGAAGTCTATCAACAGATATCTCCTGTACACAATTGATGCTTATTTGTTAACATATTCCTCTCCATTCTACGCAATATTAAAAACAGTTTTGTCTAGGTGTGATGTTTTTAAAGATTTTGGCGCGTCAATTTTTTTTTTTTTACCTTTTCCAGTACAGGTAAAATATTTGCAAAATCTTTTCTAAAAATAGTACGCACCATCGGATGATTGACACGTGTTGTCCTTCATTCTCATCGTCACATCAACATTCTTTTTCTCTCCTCACCGTTCATATTCACCATCTTTATTTAAGGCATTTCAAATATTTACTCAAACTTACTGAGAACTCACAATCTTTGCCTTCTATTGCCCTCGCATTCTCTTGTTCTTGTGCGTTCGATTTTGCAGACACTCCTTGCACTCTCAAATGGCATCCGCATTCATCACCTACTCTTATCAAATTAACTTGGAGTCCGTTCTGATGATTCATGACCATGAAGGGATGCTCAACATGTTTAAAGCTCTGGAGGACAGTGGTATCAGACGATTTCTAGGCTGTGAATCGATTTTGTATGAAACGGAACTAGGGCACTTCTTCGACACAGCATTAATCCAGGACGAAGATATCACCTGCGTAATCTCAGGCAAGTTTGTGTCTATCTCACCGACTCTGTTCGCAAAGGTGTTTGATTTGCCCACGGAGGGGATTACAAATTTCTCTGAAGTTCCAAAGGATAAAGTGTATGATGCGGCAAATCGGTGTTTTATTGAAGGGTATTCCTGCTATCACTATGGGCGATGGTGTTCCATTCCCCAGTGCCAAAGTTCTATCTATGAGGACTGTTCACACATACATTGTGACCAACACTACAATCGATGCTCGCACGGAGAGTGAGGAGCCGGGGATGGCGAAAACACCAAAGGCGAAGAAGAAACCTTCATCTGCTGATGAGATGCCAATAGATATGTTTGCTGAATTTACTGCTTCAAAGAAGAGATCAGCTACTGAGGCTGATGCGCCTATCATTACCAAGAAGCGGCGCACGGGGAAGAGCAAGCCCTCAGTCTTCCAAGTGAATTTGGACATTGTGCAGGTGGCCACGGATGTTGAGCCAATTCAAATTGTTGACCCTACCAATGCTGCAGCAACTGTCCCCTCTCTTATGCTCAAACGAAAATCTCGCAAGAGGAGATTAGTTTTATCCAGGGATTCTGATGATGAATCAGTGGGAACAGAGGAGATTATTAAAGAGGCTAATGCTGCGGTTGTTATAAGTACTGTTGATGTGACATAGCGAAGGTATTAGAGGAAACTTTGGCGTTGGGGGTGACTGCGACAGAATGGGAAAGTCAGGGTTTTGATGAAGCACTGTTTGAGGAAGATTTTGCTAGATGGTTGGATGACTTTGTTGCAAGGCACAATGATCCAGAATTGGTTAGCACAAATAATGAGGCACAAGCTACGGGCAGCATTAACTCTGTGGTTGACAAGGAGGTGAACATGCCCATTGATGATCTTCTAATACAAATCTCCGATGACCTGTTGCTACCAATTACTACTGCTGAAGTCACCATGATCAAGCTTGGTGCATTCTCCACTAGTGGGGACAAGGGAAAAGGTAAACTGGTAGAGGATGAACAGGTTACAGCAAGCCACGCTCAGGAAATTTTTGCTTTGATCTGCCGAGATGTTGAAGTTATGGTTCAAGTGCGTGATAGTGTAATGCAGGCTGTTGTCGACTTCTTTGCCTCATTCAGTCTCAATAATATGCCCGACATAGAATCACTGAAGGATCTGAAAGAGAAGGAAAGGTTGATGCTGGCATGGGCAGAGACCACCACACTAGCAATCGCTGTCAGGAGGCAACTATATGTTCTTATAAAATATCGAGAATTACTCCTGCGCACAGTTTTGGAATCCTATCAGAGATATCTTACACCTAATCTACCATGGAATGTTATGGCCGTCCAAGTTGCTAATTTGTTGTCTGTTGCTCACTCTCACTCTCTTGAAGATCTCAAAGCACAGCAACAAGAGCTCAACATTGAAATGGTGCAATCAAACTCCTCTCTGCCTGCCATTGACTACATTGACAGTGGTGATGTTCGTCTTGCCCATTTTTATTCCATATCAAAATCCACTTGTTGGGTACGGCCCGTGATGTTGATGAATGGAGTTTGGACGCCCGTTCAGGGTCCTGATTTTTGGAGAAGCGGTTGGCACTTGTCATTATTTTTGAACAAACTGCGAATGCCAGCACCTGCCATTCACGATATTTTTGCTTCACATGTTTCTCTTATTGAGCCTGACCAATATTGGACAACAGTCCCGTGGTTGATGAGGACTTGGCGTTGGACCAAAGTTTGTGAAGAAATCGTTCAATTTAATATGATTGGTGGTCTGCGACCAGTAAGGAAGGATGTCTGCCAGGATATTACAGTTTTTAACTTAGGAGTGGATCGTATCCCCGCTGCCATTTTCTCTCGTGTTGAGCAGGAGGAGCGCTTATATTTTGTTCAAAGCCCAGATTCTCCTCCAACAGTCTCTCCAAATCATGCATCCAGTTCCTCCTCTACCGATGTTTCCTTGCATTTTGACTCTACGGATGTACCTGTGCATGCTCAAGCTGCAACTCATGCCCCTGCTTCAGTTGATTTTACTAAGCTTGCCGAGAACCTTGAAGACCTCCAATCATCTCTTGCTCAGCGTATTCATGACTCCAATTGCGAGATGTTATCCAAGCTTAATAGTGTTGAATTGGGCGTTCGAGGGGATCTTCTAAAGATGCAAAGCCTGCTTCGCCAGTCTTTTGAGACTGCGTGTAGGGTTCTTGAAAGGCAAAGTAATACTCACACAGCTCAAATCACTGATCTAAAAAAGGGCTTGATGGGCCCGTTGGCACTATATTTGGGGACCTATTTGATATCAAAAAGAAACAACGAGAGCAAGATGCCAGGCTCACTACTATGGATTAACAGATTGCTGCTATCAGAAACAAACATTTAGATTTTCAATCAAAGATAGCAGCAGACGTGCTGAGCCTTTCCACCCAAGTTGGTGACATCGCGGATTTTCTAAGAAGTGGTGCTGCCAAAAAGGGGGAAGTGGGAAGTAGCAGCCGCCCAACTGCTGTGAGAGCGCAAACTCAAACGCTGCCACCCACGACGGGAACTTTCGAAGAAAGAGTTGCACAGGCGAGGAGGAACATCATAGAGACTGGCCAAATGATAAGTTTAGAAGAGGCTGCTGCAAGAGCTATTGAAGCTGACAGAAGGGAATCTGAGAGGTTGGAAAGAGAGAGAAGAGAACGTAGGCAAAGCAGGAGTGGAACGTACAAAAGAAGAAGATGATACTGATTAGAATCTCCTGTACCTTGTTGAGTAAATGATATTTGCTCCTGGCAGGCGTTGTGCAATTTATATTTGCTTATCTTTTCCTATCGGCTGCTAAGTTTTTGTCATCACCAAAAAGGGGGAAATTGTTAGGATAAAATTTATAGTTTTGGTGATAACAAAGATAAGAAAAGATTTGGACTTAAATGATAATATTGGAATAATCCTTTCACGATGATCAACATTTCTGACAACTGTGATTGGCTCAAGCTACAGTCATAAGTTTCGAGTTGATCAAAAACAGATCTCGGAACAGTGGAGGGATTGATTTGACTATTCGGGTTAGATGAAGTATTGAGAAAAGAGATATCTGCCAACATCTCTTGTCTACTGTATCGTAATGGTATATGCAAACAGCAACGGGAACAGTGACTCGTTCTACCAACAGAAAGGGCCGTATGCATTGATAAGTTTGATCGACAGATCTTGAAACAGTACTATTTATCGCTGGTGACATCAGACCTCGCTACAGTATTGTTTTTTAAAATAGTACAAGTAACTATCGACAGCTTTTCGTAAACAGTTAGCTCAACACGACATCGTTTGCCTCAACGGATTTGATGACGTCAGCCACAGGAGAACACCAGACATCATGACGTCACCATCATATTCAGCTTCAACGATCTCAACAGACATGATGACGTCAGCAGTGCTAAAACTTGTAAATGGAAAGATATGATGACGTCATCAGTACTGATATTTGCAAATGGATACCGCGACAAGATCTCTCAACAGTAAGGAACTGTTCATTCATCTTCTTCAAGGAGAGATCCGTCGATAGAAAAGATTTCAGGCGCAAGCATAAAGAAGATTCAAATTCGATCCTATACTCATCCAAAACAAGAATCACTCATACTGCCTGAAATTAAGGAGACGAGATTTGAGCTATCTTTGGAAAAATAGTACACATTGGCAGAGGCGATTTCAACGGGAGCGCACACATATGGAAATGATACTCGCATCCCTGACGAAACGCAATTTACCATATAATGGAGCAAGATTGACGGCGTACTACTGTCAGGAATTCAAAAATAGGATTTGTTGCCTTATCTGGATTCATCGACCGTTGAACGAAGATTATAAATAGCAGACTGTTTGAATTGAATACACATCTCTCGCCACTGCTATTGCTAAAACGCTGTCAAAATACTCCTAGAGCTTACTCTTCGTTGAATGCATTCAAAGCTCAAGCACTCGAAGAATCTTCATTTTTGATATTCACTGTTATACCTTCGAGTGTCACTCTCTGGTTCACATTATTTAATCAAGTCTCTTTGTCTTAGAAACCAGAGATTTTACAGTACTCACAAAGTGTATTCATTGTTGTATTTGATTGAGTCTGTAACAAACAAGCTTCTCAAAAAGCCGTTTGAAAACACTAAAGTGGTGTAACCAGCAGCTGTGTCTGCTTGGATAGTTGTTGTGAGATACTAGGAGTTCTCGTAGCTGCGGGTTACGGGATCGGGTGTTTGTAGAAAGGCTACTCTCATCAAAGTCTTCTAGTGAAACCTTCTGAGGAGGAAGAAGGGGAGACGTAGGACATTGAAGTCCGAACTTCCAGAAACAAATTCTGATCTCTATCTTTTACATTATGCACGATTACATTACTTGTGTTTATTTACTGTTCACAAACCAATCGGCCTTTTTCCGCACAAATATTGTTGGCTGAAAAGTTTTCTCATAACTGAGATACTCTTAAGTTTGGTAACTCGGACTTAAGTGAAGCAAGAAGCTCGCAAAACATTTTAAAAGAGTTTTCGAAAATATAAAAATCGAAGGAGTTCATTCAACCCCCCCTTCTGAACTCCTATTTACTTAGTGATCCTATTTCTGGGACCATCAGAAAATCTATAAATAAGAGCCATGGGGCACTCATTATTTCTGTACCAAAATCTCTTCAGCTATTCTTCTTCCCTCTTCTCCTCTCCCTCCTCCCGGCCGTCACCGCCGCGCCGTCGCCCGCCGTCGTCGTCGCACCTCGTTGCGATCGTCTCGGTGAGGAGGTTCCGCTCACGAAATATTCAATGGGATTCGGGTGCATTACAACAAAGGAATTTAAAATCGATCGTGGACCTGATTAGGAGCAACCAAAGAATTGCTATTTCCATTTGAGAAATAGTCGGAGCTAGGCGCCTAGTCGCCAGACAGGTATATGTTGGGGAACAACGGTGTAAGATCCAGATCCTGCCTCCCAGGGCGCATCGAAAAACAAAATTGCCCGGGAGACGATCAATACAATAAAATTCAAACACAATATGAACCATTCATAGGGTGTTTTTGTTGATTACCTTGCTGGCAACTCGTGCCTGGCTCCAACCGGAATTACAGGAACGCCGGCTCTTCACGGTAGGCGGCGGTAGATTCGTCAATCAGGTCCACGACCGGAAACGATCTCCCTCCGATCAGCCTGCACTAGAAGACTGATGGATTTTATCACCAACGGATTCTCCTCGAAAAGTTGGCCGGAGAAAGTCTGGCGAGGCGACGGCGTGCACCGGCGGCGGCGGCGGCGAGGCTTTGGAGGAGAAGGGGGCGGCCGTGTCTAGCAGACTAGGTTTTGGGGTTTTGTGTTGTGTCAAAAAGTGTGTTATGATTAAGCCGAAGTCTACATTAAGTAGACTTAATGATGAACTTGGACCGGCCCAACGGGCCCGGGTCCAACGTATGAACATTCGGTTCATCCCTATCACCGTGACTTCATCATAACTTCGATCGCCGATCAGATTGGCCGGTCGACTCAATTTCCAAAACTGAATACTATGATCTGAAAAACCATTTTTCAGAACCCCAGTGCAAAATGACCGTTTTGCCCCTCAACAGCGGGAAATCACGATTTGACCCCTGTTGAATTTTAGGAAGTCGCACCCCCAAAATCCTCCTCAAGTGCTCAACACATTGAGCTCAGTATCCGTGCGGGAATCTCGAATCCAGTACTTGTGTGACCCTCAATGGTTCAGGGATACAGCTAGCCGTGGGCCCACAACCATTGTGGCTCCGGAATCACAATTCCGGACTTGCCCATCGGATCATGGTAAGAGCGTCTAGCAACATCACCCCACGATCCCCTAGGTATCACTGATAATACCTGCAAGAACCAGTTGGTCGTGGTTAGCGTACAGTACGGTCCTTTCAATCCATATATCCCGATCAGATCAACGACCATTGGTAAATCGAGAGTCGCTAAAGATCCGATAGCTATGCATACATCTTGGAAATCGAATAGTGACATCGCGAGTGTAACTAGGTAAACCCATTTACCTAAAACACTTATAGTACTCTGGCCAGAGATTTATACACTATTATCCCCTCAGATAGCATAGGATATCCACGCATGTCTGCGAGCGGTGAATTCTCGACAACGATGCATCGACTCCTACATGCATCGGGGTCTCACCCAATCCCGCCACCTAATGACCCCAAGTGAGTCGGCAAACGGGTCAAAGTGAGACGCCTATCATGTAGAGTCTCAATGACGTTTCGAGTCATGAGGACTAATCAGTACAACCAAGACCTCGGACTTATCCACTCGACAAATGGTAACCACTTGGAAAGTCCGAACGAGGGTAGTTCGATAGATCACCAGGTCACTATCTATCTGCATTCTCAGAACATCACAATGTTCCCTACCAATGAAACATGGTACTTCGCATCGCAGATACTAGTCTCAGGCTCGGGCGGCCTTATCCTCATTTTGACAGCCCAATCGACTAGGAACTAATTCAGAATACACAGTGACTATTAGATGTGTTTCATGATAGCCGTCATACCCACTATCACATCTAACATACACTATAGTGCATTCTAGGTCTTTACTCAACGCAATTGTTAATCATCATACAACACAATGAAAGTAAAGAATGCCATAAATAAATGCGAATATCATATATAAAGATTGTTTCATACAAGAGTCTATGAACCCATACTCCACAAGTTGGCTAGTTGGACATCTATTCTAACAATCTCCCACTTGCCCTAAAGCCAACTACTCATCAGGCGTAGTCCCATTGTTTCGCGATGTTTTTCAAACAAGGGTCGTGGCAAGGGCTTCGTAAGTGGATCAGCAACGTTGTCCGCAGAGGCGACTCTCTCAACTGCTATGTCACCTCTAGCCACAATATCCCGGATTATGTGGTATTTCCTCAGTATGTGTTTGGATCTTTGGTGAGACCTAGGCTCCTTTGCTTGCGCAACGGCACCCGTGTTGTCGCAATACACCGGGACTGGACCAACTCCATTAGGTATGATGCCCAACTCTTGGACGAAATTCCTTATCCAAACGGCCTCCTTAGCAGCAGCTGATGCTGCGATGTACTCAGCCTCAGTGGTTGAATCCGCGATGGTGTCTTGCTTGGAACTCTTCCAAGAGACAGCACCACCATTGAGCATGAATACAAATCCAGAGGTTGACTTCGAATCATCCACGTCACACTGAAAGCTAGAATCAGTGTAGCCTTCCAGTTTCAGTTCACCACTCCCATAGACCATGAACATATTCTTAGTCCTTCGTAAGTACTTAAGAATATCCTTCACAGCCTTCCAATGCAATTGGCCAGGGTTGGCCTGGTAGCGGCTCGTGACACTCAGAGCATACGCGACATCCGGTCTAGTGGAGATCATGCCATACATAATACTACCTATTGCCGAGGCATATGGCACACGTGTCATACTCTCTATCTCCTCATCAGTCTTCGGACACATAGACTTAGATAGAGTGACCCCGTGGCACATAGGTAGGTGTCCTCTCTTGGACTCTTCCATAGAGAACCTCTTAAGTATGGTATCGATGTAGGTAGCTTGGGTGAGTCCGAGCATCCATTTCGATCTATCCCGATAGATATGTATTCCAAGAATATAGGATGGTTCACCCATGTCCTTCATCGAAAATCTACTAGACAACCAGACTTTAGTTGACTGCGGCATTCCTACATCATTCCCAATGAGTAGAATATCATCAACATAAAGTACGAGAAATGTCACAACGCTTTTAACTACCTTCTTATATACACATGGCTCCTCGGGATTCTTGATGAAACCAAATTCCTTAATTGTTTCATCGAATCTCGGGTTCCAACTTCGTGATGCTTGTTTGAGACCGTAGATCGATCTCTGAAGCTTGCATACCTTATGATCGCTTCCAACAGATGTGAAACCCTCAGGCTGCATCATATAGATCTCTTTCTTAATGTTTCCATTAAGGAACGCAGTTTTCAAATCCATTTGCCATATCTCATAGTCGTACCATGCGGCTATGGCAAGTAAGATTCTAATTGACTTGAACATTGTGACTGGCGAGAAGGTTTCATCATAGTCAACACCTTGCCTTTGAGTGTAACCTTTCGCGACCAGTCGTGCCTTGTAGGTCATTACCTTACCCTCAGGCCCAAGTTTCCTCTTGTATACCCATTTGCACCCAATAGGAACAATTCCTTCGAGAGGATTAACAAGATTCCAAACTTGGTTAGCATGCATCGAGTCTAACTCAGATTGCATTGCTTCAAGCCACAAATTAGAATCAGCATCGGAGATTGCCTCCTTGAAAGTTCTTGGATCAGATCCAACAACTTGATCACCTTGATCATCTTCAAGGAGAAAACCATATCTCTCAGGAGCCCTAGGAACCCTTTCGGATCTCCTAGGTGCGACCATTTCTAGTATTGGCTCTGTAGGTGCAGGAGATTCACTTGGTACTTCAGTTGGTTCTCGAACCTCTTCGAGTTCTACTATTTTGCCATTTCTATCAAGTAGAAATTCCCTTTCCATAAAGGTGGCATTCCTAGAAACAAACACTTTTGTTTCGCTGGGATAGTAGTAGTATCCAATGGAATTCTTTGGATACCCAATGAAGTAGCATAAGATGGATCTCGTATCCAGCTTATCTCCCACTGTCTGCTTCACGTAAGCAGGACATCCCCAAATCCTCATGTATGAGTACTTGGGTGGTTTGCCCATCCATATCTCATATGGAGTCTTATCCACTGCCTTGGTGTGGACATTGTTCAACAACATTACCGCCGTTTCGAGCGCATAGGTAGGAAGTTCAGTGAAGCTCATCATAGATCGAACCATGTCCAACAAGGTCCGAATACGACGCTCCGCTACACCATTGAGCTGTGGTGTGCCCGGAGGGGTCCACTGTACGAGAATCCCATTCTCTTTCAGATAGTCTTGAAATTCAGCACTTAAGTATTCACCACCTCGATCAGATCGAAGTGCTTTAATACTTTCACCTAATTGATTTTCTACTCCAGCCTTGAATTCTTTGAACCTTTCAAAGGATTCAGACTTGTGCTTCATTAAGTACAAGTACCCATACCTAGAGCAATCGTCGGTAAAGGTGCTGAAGTATGTGTGACCGTATTTAGTACCGATACTAAATGGACCACACACATCAGTATGGATCAAATCCAATAGGCCTTGAGCACGCTCACCCTTGCCCTTGAAGGGTTGCTTAGTAATCTTTCCCTTAAGACAAGATTCACAAGTCGGTAGGGAGTTAATGTCTGACATATCAAACATGTCACTCCTAACTAACTTGTTCATCCTACTTAGAGAAATATGACCTAGCCTAGCATGCCAAAGCTGTGCTGGGTTCAAGTTATCGTGTTTCCGTTTAATCGTTGTTGTATGCGCTTCGACATCGCGAGTTGGAACGTCTTTTAATTTTAAGGTGTACAAATCGTTTTCGCGTTCCCCAATTCCAATTAAACATTCATTCTTGTAAATATTGCAAATAAAATTAGCAAACATACAAGAATATCCATCACTATCAAGCATAGAAACAGAAATAATGTTCTTTATTAATTCGGGAACAAATAAAACGTTTCTCAATAACAACTTAAAATCAGAAGACAGAAATAAATAAACATCTCCTATAGCTACTGCAGCAACTCTTGCTCCATTGCCAAGCCTCAAGTGGGTCTCACCCTCTCTAAGACGTCGGCTTCTTTTCATCACCTGCAAATCATTGCAGATATGAGATCCACATCCGGTACCAAGTACCCAAGAAGTCGAACTAAGAGACATATTTATTTCAATATAGAACATACCTTTCGCAGTTCGCAACTGCTCGAGGTACTCCTTGCGTTCCTCCTCCAATGCCCAGGCTTGTGGCAGTGGTGGCAAACATCCTCATGCTTGTTTGGCTTGGAAGCCTTTGCCTTTGGCTTCTTAGTGGGCTTTTCCTCCTTCGCAGGGGCAGAACGCTTCTTTCCCTTGCGTCTGGGCCCCTTCTTCGTAGAGGAAGAAGAGCCCATGAGGAGGACGGGCTTGTCCTTCTTTATGGTTCCTTCGAACACTACAAGCATGTTAACCACCTCTTCAAGGGTGGCTGCCAGCTTGTTCATGTTGAAGTTGACCACAAAGGGGTCAAATGCAGCGGGTAGTGAGAGGAGATGAAGTTAGATACAATAAGGCAGCAATTGTATTGAAGGATCCGAGCCTTGGCTCTGATACCACTGTTGGGGAACAACGGTGTAGGATCCGGATCCCGCCTCCCGGGGCGAAGCGGAAAACAAAATTGCCCGGGAGACGATCAATACAATAAAATTCAAACACAATACGAACCATTCATAGGGTGTTTTCGTTGATTACCTTGCTGGCAACTCGTGCCTGGCTCCAATCGGAATTACAGGAACGCCGGCTCTTCACGGTAGGCGGCGGTAGATTCGTCAATCAGGTCCACGATCAGAAACGATCTCCCTCCGATCAGCCTGCACTAGAAGACTGATGGATTTTATCACCAACATATTCTCCTCGAAAAGTTGGCCAGAGCAAGTCCGGCGAGGCGGCGGCGGCGGCGACGAGGCTTTGGAGGAGAAGGGGGCGGCCGTGTCTAGCACACTAGGTTTTGGGGTTTTGTGTTGTGTCAAAAAGTGTCTTATGATTAAACCTAAGTCTACATTAAGTAGACTTAATGATGGACTTGGACCGGCCCAACGGGCCCGGGTCCAACGTATGAACATTCGGTTCTTCCCTATCACCGTGACTTCATCATAACTCCGATCGCCGATCAGATCAGACCGGTCGACTCAGTTTCCAAAACTGAATACTGTGATCTGAAATCCATTTTTCAGAACCCCAGTGCAAAATTACCGTTTTTCCCCTAAACAGCGGGAAATCACGATTTGACCCCTGTTGACTTTTAGGAAGTCGCACTCCCCAAAACCCTCTTCCCATGCTCAACACATTGAGCTTAGTTTCCGTACGGGAATCTCGAATCCAGTGCTTGTGTGACCCTCAATGGTTCAGGGATACAGCTAGCCATGGGCCCACAACCATTGTGGC